>ONZH01002829.1:0-27887 GCA_900303285.1 Rhinella marina
ACCTACAGGCCCTCTCTTCAAACAATTTTTCCGGAGGTCCACCTACAGGCCCTCTCTCCAATTCCAGTTTCCAGTTTTATTTGCCCAAACTGCATACATTTTTATTTTTGGGATAGGTGTGAAAAATAATATTACCTGCGTATCTATATTGCCCAACATTGGATACGGTAGCAAGTAGAAGACCAAACACATGCTGCCCACAGGGTTCCGCAAATTCCTGGTCCACCCGCAAATTCCTTGTTCACAATGTCAAGGAGGTCGAGGTTCTGTTGATGAGCAACAAGTCCTTCTGTACTGAAATCGCCGACAACGTCTCCATCTAAGAACCTACAGACCATTGTGGAGAGAGCGGCAGCAGCTCGCCATCAAAGTGACGAACCCCAACGCCAGACTGCGCAGAGAAGATAACGAATAAATATCTCTGTGGTTATTTTTGCTAAATAAAAGTTAAATAAACCCCCCAAAAAATTAATCTGTTCCTGTGCCTGATCCACCCAAGTTGAATCTGTCCCATCATGAGAAAGTCCCCCCAAGGAGTCCCCACTGTAACTTGCTTCCCATACAACTACCTCACCCCCCGACATCTGTGTCTCGCCATTGTCCACCACCTCCTCAGACAACACTGGTAAATCCCCACTGTCAGCACACGGAAACAGCAAAAGGTCTTGCGAATTAGGGCAGAGAATGTTCTGGGCTAGCACATCAGGGAAGGGGTGACTATGGGGTTCCAGGGAGTACGTGACCACATGCAATACGTCCCCTATCCGGGTAAATAGTATGGAGAGAGGGCCTGTAGGTGGGGGGAAGGAGGTTTTGCTGGAAGAGCCAGAGGAGTGCCCCCTGGGCTAGCATGTGTGGTGGTGACAACAGCCGGAATGGATTTAGAAAAACTGTTGCATCAACCGGTATGGTATCGATTCTTCTCAGTTTAATACCGTATACGTCCCCTATCTTGGGACCTTATAGTTCATGGATTTTTCCACCAAGGAAAACGGAAAAAGAGCCTGCTCTGGCCAGGGGAGTATCTTTCCCACTGCAGCTAAGGGGACGTGTCCATGCTCTGCCTATCACAGGTCAGGAGGCAATTAAAAGAAGAAAAACAAAAAACATCAGTACAATATCTAATACGTCCCCTATCCGGGTAAATAGTTTGGAGAGAGGGCCTGTAGGTGGGGGGAAGGAGGTTTCGCTGGAAGAGCCAGAGGAGTTCCCCCTGGGCTAGCGTGTGTGGTGGTGATAACAGCCGGATGTATTTAGAATGACGACGCAGGACCCCAACTTAAAAATTTAGCATCAACCGGTACAGTCGTAAATTATGAGATTGATCAAGTGTGGTATGTATACTACTCAGTTTAAAACCGTATATGGCAGCTATCCGGAAAAATGGTTTGGAGAGAGAGAAAGATAGGACAAAGACGTAAATTGTTTGGAGAGAGGGCCTGTAGGTGGGGGGGCAGGCTGGGGGTAAGGAGGTTTCGCTGGAAGAGCCAGAGGAGTGCCCCCTGGGCTAGCGTGTGTGGTGGTGACAACAGCCGGATGGAGTTAGAATGACGACACAGGACCCCAACTTAAAAATTTAGCATCAACCGGTAGAGTCGTAAATTATAAGATTGATCAAGTGTGGCATGACTTTTTAGATGGAGATTGCATGTGGTCACGTACTCCCTGGAACCCCATAGATCACCCCTTCTCAGATGTGCTAGCCCAGAACATTCTCTGCCCCAATTCGCAAGACCTTTTGCTGTTTCCGTGTGCTGACAGTGTGGATTTACCAGTGTTGTCTGAGGAGGTGGTGGACAATGGCGAGACACAGGTGTCGGGGGGTGAGGTAGTTGTATGGGAAGCAAGTTACAGTGGGGACTCCTTGGGGGGACTTTCTCATGATGGGACAGATTCAACTTGGGTGGATCAGGCACAGGAACGAAGGAGGGGCACTCCTCTGGCTCTTCCAGCGAAACCTCCTTCCCCCCACCTACAGGCCCTCTCTCCATACTATTTACCCGGATAGGGGACGTATTAGTTATTGTACTGATGTTTTTTGTTTTTCTTCTTTTAATTGCCTCCTGACCTGTGATAGGCAGAGCATGGACACGTCCCCTTAGCTGCAGTGGGAAAGATACTCCCCTGGCCAGAGCAAGCTCTTTTTCCGTTTTCCGTGTTTGAAAAATCCATTAAATATAGGGTCCCAAGATAGGGGACGTATACGGTATTAAACTGAGAAGAATCGATACCATACCGGTTGATGCTACAGTTTTTCAAAATCCATTCCGGCTGTTGTCACCACCACACACGCTAGCCCAGGGGGCACTCCTCTGGCTCTTCCAGCGAAACCTCCTTCCCCCCCACCTACAGGCCCTCTCTCCAAATGATTTACCCGGCTAGGGGACGTATTAGTTATTGTACTGATGTTTTTTGTTTTTCTTCTTTTAATTGCCTCCTGACCTTGTACTGATTTTTTAATTGCCTCCTGCGATAGACGGGAATGGAATCAACAGCCACAGCCACTTTACCACCAACAGCCACAGCAACTGATAAGAACAGATACTAAACTTGATGTCAGCTGCAGTGCCAGCATGAGCAGTGGTGTCACCTGCAGGCGGTGATGGACCTTCGTTGCACCTATTTTGGTGCTTCCCTAACATGTGAAGGGTATTTGCCTTGCCTTTCTTGGTCTGGGTGAGCACAATTGCCATGAGGGTAACCACCAGGCTGTTGCCTGAGAATTTGGGGTAATGGTGGGATTAGGCAGCCTCAGAGGCATCCATGCATGCTGCCCCTGCTGTTTCCTGTCCATTTCTGTGGTGTTTCTATCATTTTCTGAGGTTTCCAGGTTTTCACCCAGCCTTCCCTAGGCAGAGCCTTGGTCCCCCGCAAAAATGCTCGAGTCTCCCATTGACTTCAATGGGGTTCGTTATTCGAAACGAGCACCCGAGCATCGGGAAAAGTTAGACTCGAATAAGGAGCATCCGAGCATTTTAGTGCTCGCTCATCTCTAATAATTACCTTACAGCTACCATCTCTGCAAGGAACATCCTTGCAGAGATACATAAACACAATTTTTCAGACGTCTATAGTTAATGGGTGGTCAAGAACAAGTTATTGAAATATTTTCTTTATTGAACTAAATAACTAAAAAGAATGGCTATCACATGGCTTGAAGCTATATATCACAGCATATATGGACCAATCACAACCTTCTATTTGGTTTTAAGAAATAGAAGAGAATTTTATAGTTGATACTTGATAGATATAAACAGGCCTGTTTCTGGCTGATGATCATTGTGCGTCATGTTTGCAATGGAGTAGGCAGAGGTTAAACCACCTAGCGGTCTAAAAGTTGTTAAAATTCCCTTGAAGTTATACACTACATGATATTCAGACCAGTGATGGAAAAATATGTTCTTTTGGTGGACTCATTGGATATATTTTGCTGCTTAAGTAGCATAAGATCTTAGCAGTCCCATTCACTTCAATGGGGCCAGGGCTGCGTGAAAAACGCAGAATATAGAACATGCTGCAATTTTCACGCAACGGCGAACTGATGCGTGAAAAACATCGCTCATGTGAAAAGCCCCATTGAAATGAATGGGTCAGGATTCAGTGCGGGTGCAATGCATTCGCATCAAGCATTGCACCTGCGCGGATATCTCGACCCGTGTGAAAGGGGCCTAAATCTAGTGGGTTCGTTTTGACAGAATGTGGAATATAATTATGACAAGTAATCAAAACAAGTGAGCAAACAATGAAGCAAAAGGAAAGAGGTCCTTAGAAAACTATGAGGGGGATTTATCAAAATTGGTTCAAAGGAGAACTGGCTGAGTGGCTCACAGAAACCAAACAGATTCAGAGCTCCCTAGAAAAACAAAATAATCAATCTGATTATTTGCTATGGTCAACTAAGTCTGTTTTGATAAATCTCCCTCTACATTTTAAATAAAATAGGAGTGAGTCAATAGGTAGATGAGATTTATGAAAACTGTCTAAAAGCAAAATTGTCTATTGTTGCCCATACCAATCAATCTCAGCACACTTATCATTTCATTTTCTACTCTTAAAAGTGGAAGTTGTCCTTTAATCAGTTGCTATGGGTAAGAAAGGCAGTTTTTATTTTAGACAGTCTCCATATATCTGTACCATTGTGCTAAGTTTGTTAATTTGACCAGCCTGTTTAGTGGATAAACATAGATATTCTGTGACCAGAACAGGTAGAGTATGGATTATGATATATAGCAAGTTATCAAATGCAGCAAAGTAGAGTCTTCAGGCACATACAGCGATGGGTTGGAGGATTCACAGGTTCTTCAAGATTTATAGAGAAATGTAACTGTCAGTGAGAACTGTAACTCTCAGCATGTCTAGGATGTTATTATGGACCATCAGATGATTTCAAAGGGAGAGTGTATAAGGAAACAACTACAACTCCCAGTATTTTCCTGGCTACGAGATTTCACACAACTGCTCACAACATATAGAAGAAAACAATAAAAACATTACCTCTCCTCCTCCTTCCAGAAAAACAGAGGCCTGTCCCCTCATTTCATGTGATAATGACTTGGTCCTTGAGCCACACATCCTCCTCTGCACTGCAAGGTTGCATCCCTTGGTGCTGTCACGGTAGGAAACAATGAGCCCTTAACTCCTGAAAAGACACTGTCTCTACCTATTTGCATGATCCACAGTAGACAACAGCCCATAACTGGTTTCCAGTCCCTTCCTAAATAAATGCAGGTGTCTATTAAGGAAGGGAAGAACAGGAGGAAAAATAATAAACTAGTGACAGATCGGCAGCCACAAAAATTGGAGTAAGGCAGAAACAGACAAGCTGGGTCAGAACCAAGAGTAAAGTGTTCATTTTAGGACATGGTCAGATATCAGAGTCAAGTATCAAAATAATGCCAGTGTGATACCTGACCCTGACACCTGACTCTGACACCTGACCCTGACACCTGACCCTGGATTTCAGGCATCAAGGTCACAATGACTTTTCACTTCATTGTACTTTACATATGCTGAATCACAGAGATGAAGAAATTATCTCAGGTTGCTGTCTAAACCTATAGCTCAGTGGTTAGACACTTGCCTCCCATGTAGACTTCTTGGGTTCAAAACCCCTATTGGGCTTTAATAAAACCACTGAGCTATAGGTTTAGACAGAAATTTGAAAGATTTTCTTCATCTATGTGATTCAGCATATGTAAAGTACAATGAAGCTAAAAGTCATTGCGCACCCGACAAGTCAGTGATCAAGGGTTACACATCACTTAAATTTGCCTCTTTTCTAGTGCTCAATAAAATGTAAAAAAATTTTTGAAGACCGATAGGGGTTTTGAACCCCAGAAGTCTACATGGGAGACAAGTGTCTAACCACTGAGCTATAAGTTTAAACGATCACTTGGTAGGTTTTCTTCATCTATGTGATTCAGCATATGTAAAGTACACTGAAGCTAAAAGTCATTGCGACAGGTGTCAGGTGTCAGGTGTCATAGTCAGGTGTCAGGGTCAGATCTAAAAGTCATTGCGATCCTGACTCCTGACGAGTCAGTGATCAAGGGTCACACATCACTTGAATTTGCCTCTTTTTCTAGGGCTCAATAAAATGTCTTTTTTTTTTAAAGACCAACAGGGGTTTTGAACCCCAGAATTCTACATGGCAGGCAAGTGTCTAATTGCTTAACTATAGGCTTAGACAGCAACCTAAGAGATTTTCTTCATCTTTGTGATTCAGCATATGTAAAGTACACTAAAGCTAAACGTCATTGTGATCCTGATGCCTGATGTCCAGGGTAAGATGTCAGGGTCAGGTGTCAGAGTCAGATGTCAGGGTCAGGTGTCAGGATCAGTTATCCCACTGGCATTATTTTGATACTTGACACTGATATCTGACCATGTCCTAAAATGAACACTGTACAAGAGAGACAGGAATGGTAGATCAAAGTCAGAACTACGCCAAGTTCAATACCAGGAGAGAGGACAGGCAAAACCAGAAATAGACAAATCATATATGATACCAAGCCAGGGTCAAGACCAAGAAGAAGCATCAGGGTCCAAATCATCAGGCAAAGGTCAAAGTCAGGGTTCAAATCAGAGGTCAAGAATCCAGTGGTCAATACACAAAACAGGGCTAGTGATATAACCTGCTGACAGAAACCAATCACAGGCAACACCATGACCAATGACTTAAGTGCGCCTAATGACACTCCTTAACATGGAGGGCCAGCCTGTCTCTTAGCAGTGGCTGGCAGAGCTGCAGCAAGTGCGCCTGACAGCTAGGGATATTACAGGCGCACTGGTCACATAATGAAGGCATCCCCACAAGTTCTGGATCGGAATATTTTTTAAAAATTGGATATAAAACTTATGCTCTGCTTGAAATTATCAAGAAACTTGTCAAATGTATGCAATATCTATATAGGGGAAATAATGACAGAAAAGCAGAAATATGTTTTGCAATGCAAATGATTGCCACTTTCAACAAATCCATTATTAATATTGCACCTGACATCATTCAGACAGTGTTGAATTTATAGGCAAACTCTTCTTTCACATAATCTACACGGTTTTGAAATAACAGTTGTTAAACTTTTTTCTGCAGTACCTGGTTTAGGACTTCTAAAATGACTAACAGCCTTAGGCACCCCTATTCTGTTTGCTTACTTTAAAACTTAGTCTGAGTTGTGCAGCATGATAACAAGTCCCTGGAGGCACTGCAAGTTTCCTTTTTCCATCCCTAAAGGGGACCGCTGCTCATTATCCCTCAGAAAAGAATTCCCAATAGTTGATGAGAAAGGAAATGAAGTTTAGTCACATTGCATAATATAATTCATGTCTTATCGATCAATAAGTAGACTGAAATATGGCCTAAAAAGAATCTTGCAGAACATTTTCCTGTCAGTAAAGGCTGGATATTTGGCCTTTTAAAGCACGAGGAACTGAATCAATGAAAAGGAAGAACGGTTCTAACAGAACAGAATATTCACATCAATAAACCAATAAACACGCCAAGCTACATGTGACAATAAAAAAAAAAAGTAATATTTGATGATTGACCTTTGGACAAATAGAGTATTAGACAATACAATAATGTACAATATTGTACAATAAGGATATTTTTAGGTTTTAATCTTGAGAAAGAACTAAATATTACTACAGCTGATTCTTAATTCACATGGAAACTTTGGTTCAACATAACTAGAGATGAGCAAAGTATTGGAAAATTTGATCATACTTTGCAGAATTTTACAAAACAAATTGCTTTGTGACGAATTACTTCACCATGAAGTGCAATTTTCTTTGTAAGTTTGTGGGTGCAATGACAGGAAGCTGCAATTGTGCTGCTCTCCATCATTGTACCCCTCAGATGTCGCGTTCATAGCTGATCGCGGCATCTGACTCTAATATTAGACTGAAAACTTAAGAAAAAACAAATCATACTTACCTCACTCATTTAATCGCAAAGAGCTGGCCACTGACATATTGATTGAAAGTCTGGTGCAAAATCTTGCATGGCCCTGCCGTGGTGACATCATACATCAAAGTGCACGAGATCTTCAATCAAGATGGAGGCTCTTCGCGCTCAAACGGATGAGGTAAGTATGATGTTTTTTTTGCCACCATTCAGGTAAAATTGATTTATTTCCACAAAGTACAAGGAAATCTGGCTTTGCAGCAAATCAAATTTTCCCTCAAATTTGGATCTGATTCGTTCAACATTAAACATAACCAAAGATTATTTTTTTCTTTTTTTTTTACAGCCAAACTGCCTAATAGATAAAGGAAAAAAGACATACATTGCAATAGCACTCTGCAAACCAAATAAAGTACAAAAACGCCATAGTAATAGTAAATATTCTGGTGCTAATGCTACGCTTGTTTAGTAAATTTGAGATTTTTGGCAAATATATTTTGTACAAAATTATTTGGGCCCGTCTGCCAAACGTCCAGGCCTAATAGATAATCATTGTGTTTAGCTGTTGAAATGTACCCTAAAGGTTGCCATACACATTAGATGCATACTGGTCAAACTGAGTTTGGCCGACTGTCTAATGTGTATGGGTGCCTCCCAATGATCCTTTGATGGCAGATGTCAGGGGAGAGAAAAATCAGTCAATCTTTTTGTTCTCAGGAAAATAAGCCACCACCAAGCTGAGATTTTCTCCAATGTTTTTTCTAATGTCACAATATCACGCAAGTCCTAGAGTAGGGATCAGCAACCCTCGGCACTCCAGCTACTGTGAAACTACAACTCCCCATTTTGGCAAGGTAGTGATGGTTTAACATCATGGAGTGCCAGTAGTCATCTTACTGCCTCCATCTCCACTACATACTGCTACGATCTGTCGGGGGGTCATCTGTCTGGTGTTCCTCATCTTTCTCTAACTCCTCATGGTGCTCCTGCTCCTCTCCTGTCACTAGGGCAGATAAACCATCTATTTCTATATACATTTCCTGGGTGTTAATGTACTCCTCCTTCACCAGTTCAATCCCCACAGGCAGCCTTAAGATGTAGGTGCCACGTCTCCTGTCCCCTGGATAGCCAGATATATCAGCATCTGTCCAAGGACATGAAGGAGTAAAATGACACCCCAGAGTCCTGGCAACTGACAAATAAAGTGGCTTCATCAAAGGGCCTTAGCAAACGGCAGGTGTCACACACGTGCTGCCACTGGCTAACATTGAACTTATAAAGGAGAGTACTCCTGTCCACCTGCATAACCAGCAAATCATTCACGGCCTTCCTCTGCTCATATAGTCGGTCCAACATGTGGACAGTGGCATTCCAACGTGTGCAAATGTTACATGAGGCAATGTTTGGGAACACCGTTCTGTCTTTGCAGCACATTTTCTTGGCCATTTTCAAGATTGCAGTTGAGAGGAAAACTTCAGGAACCAGGTTACAACCAGATTAAAGAATTGCGCCATGCATGGCACATGGGTCAGCCCTCCTTGAAGCAGCACCAACAGCATGTTCTTTCTGTTATTGATGACCATGGTTCTGGTCTTCAGTTGGTGAGGACTGCTGCTACTTCTGACAGCTTCAGCAACAGTTTTGCCACTACCCTTTCTTTTGGAGGACCCTGGTGAAGAAGGAGATATGAACATTAATATATCAATATTTCTATTAAATATTAAGAATTAATATGCATAACTAATATTAATATTCTAACGTGAATATTAATATTTTCTATTAATAACGCCCGTACCAATATTCACTCACGTGGCTATCAGTACGGTATTATTAATATGGTTTCCTCCTATAATGTTCCATTAAGGTACAATATTGATAACAGCGTCAGATCAGACTTTAACCATCAATATTATAATACAACACAGTCTCAACACACTCACGCTAGACTGTATTGTATTAATCTGTACCTTAACTGTAACGTTTCCCTGTTCCTTTACAACGTACTATTACAATTATATTATTACTGTGCTTGTATAACAGAAATGAAACAGTGCTAATAAAACAAGTTATTTATTATACACTATGCTAAAGTTACACAAATCACACAATAAAACAATAATATAATAAACACCAACACCTACTTATTTTTCCCACCCACACTCACATACACACACCAATATACTTTTACCCTCCCAACTATCGCTAACTTTCCCTAATCATGGAATGGAAGATTGGGGATGTAGTGCAGGGGTCAGGATGCAGGGTAAGTATAGAGGCAGAAGGGAATTAGGGGTATAGGATTGGTAGGAGAGAGAGAGAGAGAGAGAGAGAGAGAGAGAGGGGTTAGGGGCTCTTGGGATACTTAGACCAATCCTTGCTGGAACTCTGTCATGGCGACCTTTCCCCCATCTTCCTTCAGGTGACACATTCAGGAGACTGCCTTCTCTGGCCCCCAAAGTTGGCTATATTGTATATCTAAGCCCCCTCCCCCTTCAGGTGAAAGCAGTGAGGTGTAGTGATACTAGCCTAACACCCCCTACAGGGAACCTTCTGCTGTTAGGCCACGGATCTACTTTCTTTTGATCTCATCAGCCTCCCATGTCTCCGGCCATTGTAACGCCCGCCTGAAAGTTCCTGCTATCAGTTTAAGATAGAGGGAAGTGCATCACACCTATTGAGACAAAAGGTCTATTGAACCATAGTTTAACATACCTATGATACTGTCAACATATGGCCCTATTGTCTTCCCCCATACCCCAGCAGGCATATGGCATTCCTGCAGGAGGGGGGCTTTGAATAGAGTGAAGTGAATACTATGTATCTTGGCCTTCTCACTACTAGGATTAAATACATATATATATATATATATATATATATATATATATATATATAGGGGCAAATATCTATGGGGAAACTCTTCCCCCTGTAACACCTGGCAACTCTCTGTTGGATATACTGCATTGTAACACTAACTGGATATGTTAAAAAAAAGCTATTAAAAGTCAATGTGGAGACCAAACTAACAGTAGAACAAGACTATTAAACAATGTGGACACTCTAACAGTAGAAGTAGACAGATTATTAGAATCAAGGCCTAATAGAATTGCTTATGTAATAAATAAGGTGGACATCCCACTAGCAGTACACGTACACAAGTTATTCACTCCAATTTCAGAATCAAGAAGTAATAGAATTGTTCATTTATTAAATAATGCGGACATCCCAATAAAAGTAGAAGTAGACAAGTTATTCACTCCAATTTGAGAATCAAGGCCTAACAGAATTGTTTATGTAATAAACAAGGTGGGCACCCCTCTAACAGTAGAACAAGACATGTTATTCACCCAAATTTCAGAATCAAGCCATAATAGAATAGTTTATCTATTAAACAATGTGGACACCCCAATAACAGTAGAACTAGACAGGTTATTCACCCAATTTGAGAATCAAGACCTAATAGAATCGTTTATGTAATAAACAAGATGGACACCCCTCTAACAGTGGAACAATACAGGATATTCACCACAACTTCAGAATCAAGGCCTAATAGAATTGCTTATGTAATAAACAAGGTGGATATCCCTTTAACAGTAGAACAAGACAAGTTATTAACCCAAATATCACAATCAAGGCATAATAGAATTGTTTATTTTTTAAACAATGTGGACACCCCAATAACAGTAGAAGTAGACAGGTTATTCACCCCAATTGGAGAATCAAGACCTAATAGAATCATTCCCAGTAAATACCGAGTACTGAGGAAATTACTAGGACATAATAAGCAACTGAGTGATATGCCATTGAAGATTGTTTGTAAAAATAATACTCTTATACCCCACAAGGACCTCAAGAACTTGTTTGGACTAGTAAATATTCCTGAAAAACAATATGAATATCTAAGGGCACTTGTAGCCAACATGCATTTAGACCTCTCGATGTCACCTGAGCCAGGTGTAGTGCTGTCTCTCTTACGTTCACATGCGTCCACTAAAAGGTTATTATCGAAATGTTATAAGCTGGTAAACACATCTTTGTCACCACCTTCTTTTGTTGACAAATGGGCTAAAGAATTAAATTCTCCATTTAACGAGGTACAAACAGTACACATATTAAAATATGCTCATTCACACTCCATCTGCTACATTTTCCAAGAGATGCAATACAAACTTACTTCTAGGTGGTACAAAACACCGGCTCTGCTACACAGGATTAATCCAGAGATTCCTGGTCAGTGCTGGAGGTGTGGTGAAGAGACAGGGACATATGCTCATATTTGGTTTACTTGTAAACGTATTGTACCATTTTGGGCAGCAGTAAATAAGTTGATAAATGAGGTGTTTAGGTGTAATGTTAAGATTACAATAAAACTGGTCTTATTTTAATTGTTTGATGTACAACATGCCTCCATAAGATCGCCATTGTGCCTGTTTTTCCTCAACGCTGCAAAGATCTTGATTTCTAGAAATTGGCTGGAAAAAGATCCGCCTACCCTGAAAGAGTGGTATATAGAGATGAAAAGAATTCAAGGCTTTGAGAAGATGAGATGGACTTTGAATTTTGATTTAGAGAAATATAACACTATTTTGAATAGATGGACAACTTATCTTACATCCGACAAAATTGCACAGTTCTTGCGTTCATTTTTTTTTCCTTTTGTTTTGTGACTTTTTCTCTTCAATGGTGAGTCAATGGTCCAATTGGATGTTAACCTGATTAAGATACACTGACTGATCTCCTATACCCCTATTTTCCCAATTTCACTGTTCCCTCTCCCTTCCCTTTTCTTTTTTGTTATTTGTTTATTTGTTATTTGTTGTTGTATTTTCTTGTTTGGTATTTGAATACATGCCACAAATGTTCCTACATTATGTATAGGATTTTCTTTTTCTATCACATATTTATATAATGCTTCAATGTGAGTGCTGTGACTGAACTACAGTTGGATTTATTGTGATATTGACTGTTTGCATATATTTAAAATAAACAGAATTTACAAGAATTGTTTATGTAATAAACAAGCAGCACAACACATTAACAGTAGAAGTAGACAAGTTATTCACCCAAATTTGAGAATCAAGGCCTAATAGAATTGCTTATGCAATGAACAAGGTAGACATCCCTCTAACAATAGAATGAGACAGGTTATTCAGCCAAATTTGAGAATCAAGGCGTAATAGAATTGTTTTTCTATTAAACAATGTGGACACCCCAATAACAGTGGAACAAGGCAGGTTCTTCACCCTAATGTGAGAAACCAGGCCTACTAGAATTGTTTATCTCTAAAACAAGGTGGTCACCCCAATAACAGTAGAACTTGACAGCTTATTCACAGTTTATTTACCCCAATTTGAGAATCAAGGTGTAATATAATGGATTATCTACTATACAAGGTGGACACCACAATAGCAGTATAATTGGACAGATTATTCAGCCCAGTATGAGAATGAATGTCTAATAGAATTGCTTATCTACTGAACAATTTAATAGCGATTTGCCCTACACGGAGATTGATGCAAACTGTCTTCTATGGATCCCTTTAGCTTCAGATTATAGTCCCTGCTCTGTCCCTGAAGTTGTCACACTCTGGTGTGGAGCGAATAACCACACCAAGCGTAAGAGGAAAGGGAAAAGACCAAACAAGGGAAACGGTCACCTCCTGCAGGGAACCCTGAAACTAGGCCCTGACTGACTACCAGTATGAACAGGCCTTAGTTGTAGGAGAGTTCATACACAGGAACCTAATAGCAAACTCACCCTATAGAACCCTGCAGCTAGTGACAGAGGAAAGAGTCAACCCGTTACTCCAAGAGGACGGACAAACAGGACACTCCAGAAGGCAAAACCACAACAGGGAAAAGTAGGATAAACACAATAGGGAAAATGACACTTATCTTAATGCAGATATTGCAGCCAAGAACAACACCACACACAACAAAGTAAGCAGAAAGTATAAACCGCAAGGAATACTGGGAGAGGAAGGTATAAATAGGGGAAAGATAATCACCACACCCACAACAGCTGAGGGGAATGGGTGTGGTAAACAGCAACCAAACCAAGAGGAAAACGTCAAATTATGTCACTTTTGAAAGCCTAGCCGAATGCCTGCAACCTGATGCAGGAACGTTTGTGACAGAAGTCTCCTTATGCTCTCCCTATGCTTGCCCTACAATGTGTAAAAACTCTCCCTACGATCTCTCTACACTGTCCCTGTACTCTCCCTATCCAATATTCCACAATAAAATAATTTGAGCAACACTGTTCTTAGCGCTTGTCACGTCTCTCCCTATGCTCAGCTCACAGTGAAATGGCACAGACCACATGGGATGAGGCTTTTAAAGGGCTGTGACATCACAGGGGCTGGCTAGCTACTGATTGGTTGTCTGCACGGCATTATGGGTTCTTACTTATGGAATTCTTACTTTCACTTTGTAACACTTGTAGCCGCCATTTTAAGGAAACACGATTTGTTCCCACAAAGCACGAGTACATTTGAATGAGTTGCTATTTGAATTTTTCCTAACTTTGGATCGAAATTCCACTTTGCATGCTTTGATTCGATTAACACTAGTTATGACTGATCGTTGTATGTTTTTAGATGTCACTGTTTATCAACATAATCCAGTAATCAAATGTAAAGTGTTTCAAAACCTTAACAGCTTCCCGACCCTGGACGGGAATGCTCCTCCTAACCGGTCGGTACTTAACACCTTAGGATGAGCATTCTCGTCCTAGGATTAACTAACTGTTGGCACGCGCTGCCGCAATTAACAGCAGGGGCCCGGCTGATACTGACAGCCGGGCCCCTGCTGTATCCACCAGCATTGGTGATAACACCCATACCGGCGGATTAACCTCCTGTATGCCGCGGTCACGCTGACCACGGCATATAGGTGGTTTGCGGCAGCTTGTAAATCCTCATTGGGTCCCCGTGCTGCGGTGGGGGGACCTGATGGTTGCTATGGCAGCCCCGATGCCTTTCACAGGCATCGGGACTGTCAGCTACGGAAGCCCAGGAAATCCAGTCACAGGGCTGGATCTCCTAGGCAACGTCAGCATCTTACAGTGTAAGACGCTGACAGTTCAACACAGCACAATACAGATGTATTGTGCTGTATTGAAACAGGGATCACACCCTAAAATGTTGAAGTCCCATAGTGGGACTTAAGTCAAAAGTTAAAATAAAAGTGAAAAAACTGTTTTTTAACAATAAAAAAATTAAAGTTTCAATAAAAAAGCCCCTTCAACAGAACATACATATTAGGTATTGTTGCGTCCGTAACAGCCTGCTCTATTAAAATATCTCATGATCCACCCCGTCTCGTGAACATCGTAAAAAAGAAAAAATTAAAACTGTGCTAAAAAAGCCATTTTTTGTCATATTTCATCACAAAAAAATGTAATACCAAGCCACTGAAAAATCCTATGTACCCAAAAATAATACCAATCAAACCGTCATCTCATCCCGCAAAAAAAGAGCCCCTACCTGAGACAATCGCCCAAAAAATAAAAAAAAACTACAGCTCTCAGACTATGGAGACACCAAAACATGATTTGTTTTGTTTCAAAAATTATATTATTGTATAAAACTTAAAGGGAACCTGTCATCTCCGAAACACCCCCTGAACTAGAGTAAGCGGTGTATAGTGTAAGTGATGCTGAATCCGAATATGTAGTTGTTATCTTCATACTCACTTCCATTCTGACGCTGTGCTCCCACAAACCTGCAGTAAAATGCACTCACTGGACTCCGGTGCTCACTCACATAATGGAGAGGACTCAAAGAAGAGTCCACTGAGTGCATTTTACTGCAGGTTTGTGGGAGCACAGCGTCGGAATGGAAGTGAGTATGAAGATAAAGCTTACATATTCGGATTCAGTATCACTTAAACTATACAACACTTACTCTAGTTCAGGGGGTGTTTCGGAGATGACAGGTTCACTTTAAATAAATAAAAATAATTATACATGTTAAGTATTGCCGCGTCTGTAACAACCTGATCTACAAAAATATCACATGAGCTAACCCCTCAGATGAATACCGTAAAAAAGTGCATAAAAAAGTCATTTTTTGTCACCTTACATCACTAAAAGTGTAATACAAAGCGATCAAAAAGGTGTATGCCCCCAAAATAGTACCAATCAAACCGTTATCTCATCCTGCAAAAAATGAGCCCCTACCTGAGGCAATCACCCAAAAAATAAAAAAAAACTACAGCTCTCAGACTATGGAGACACTAAAACATGAATTTTTTTTGTTTCAAAAATATTATTGTGTAAAACTTTAATAAATAAAAAAAAGTATACATATTAGATATTGCCATGTCCGTAACTATCTGCTCTATAAAAATATCACATGATCTAACCTGTCAGATGAACGTTGTAAATAACAAAAAATAAAAACTGTGCCAAAACAGCTATTTTTTTGTTACCTTCCCTCACAAAAAGTGTAATATAGAGCAACAAAAAAATCATATGTACCCTAAAATAGTACCAACAAAACTGACACATTATCCCGTAATTTCCAAAATGGTGTAACTTTTTTGGAGTTTCTACTCTAGGGGTGCATCAGGGGGTCTTCAAATGTGACAAACTTAAAATTTTCCCAGTGAAATCTGCCCTCCAAAAACCATATGGCATTCCTTTCCTTCTGTGCCCTGCCGTGTGCCTGTATAGCAGTTTACGATCACAAATGGGGCGTTTTTGTAAACTACAGAATCGGGGTAATAAATATTGAGTTTTGTTTGACTATTTACCCTTGCGTTGTTAATGCAAAAAATGGATTTAAATGGAAAATCTGCCAAAAAAGTGAAATTCTGAAATTTTGTCTACATTTTCCTTTAATTCTTGTGGAACACCTAAAGGGTTAACAAAGTTTGTAAAATCAGTTTTGAGTACCTTGAGGGGTGTAGTTTCTAAAATGGGGTCATTATGTAAGCCTCACAAAGTGACCTCAGACCTGAAATGGTCCTTAAAAAGTGGGTTTTGGAAAATTTGTGAAAAATTTCAAGATTTGGTTCTAAACTTCTAAGCCTTCTAACGTCCCAAAAAAAAAATAAAATCTAATTTTCAAAATGATCCAAACCTGAAGTAGACATATGGTGAATGTAAAGTAATAACTATTTTTGAGGTATTACTATGTATTTTAAAAGTAGAGACATTTTTGGCAAATTTGGTATTTTTTTATAAATAAAAATGAAATATTTTGACTCAAATTTACCATGTCATGAAGTACAATATGTGATGAGAAAATAATCTCAGAATGGCCTGGATAAGTAAAAGCATTTTAAAGTTATCACCACATAAAGTGACACATGTCAGATTTGCTAAAATTGGCCTGGTCTTTAAGGTGAAAAATGGCAGGGTCCTTAAGGGGTTAAAGGGGTTGGCCAATGTGTTTGTAAAATGATTATATAACACTTATTATATAGCTTTTGTATAAATTTGACGATAATTTCTGTATTTCATAAGGTATGCCCGTTTCTTCTCCAAGTCTTTACGCTGTCCGCAGCGAGGTCTTGTTCATAACATGGCTGCTGATGAAGGATCATGTAGGAAAATCACCTCTATGTGATGGCTTCTCCATTCAAATACACTGCACCTGCCATATGCACTTGAACTGTTGGGAGTTTTAGTGCAGGTGCAGTGTATTTAAATGGAGGAGTCTGAGTTATGTATGTGGTCACATGACCCTCCAACAGCAGCCATTTTATGGACAGGTCCTCTGTGCAGACAGCACAAAAGTTTTGGCCAGCAAGGGGGTATACCTTATGAAATACAGAAAATTGTGCAGAATATGAACAAAGTCTATATTAGAAAGTGCCTTAATAAACACCTTATACATTCATCAATATCCAGAAAGTGGCCAACCCCTTCAAATTATGACATTGTTTCTTGAGAAGCTGAGATTAATCTTTGTTCGTGAAGAGTCATATCTTATATTGAATTATGGTCTTTGTGTCATTGTCTCTTAGATATCCTTTCTGTGTTTTTTCTTCATAATCATTCATCTACTCTGCTTTATTTGAGATAAAGAATTGCTGCAATCAAGAAAAAATTTCAATAATTTAGAAACACCAGACACTATATTTTACAGTAAGCAACATTTCTAAAATTGGAAACATTTGGGCAATGTATTTCCATGGTTACAGATGTTGACATGGTAGCACACTTCAAGAATTATAACATTTTTTATAAAATATCTAATTATATGTTCATAGAAAGTTCATTAGAAAACATTTGTTTAAATCAATTTTCAGAATATGAAAATGATATGTGTAAATAATTGCATGTAAGCCGGTAAGCAACTTTGTAAACAACTCATTTACTGAAGATGGGGTCTTTAAAGATTAGGATGTTAATTGCTAACCATCCCCACTGCCCACATGTACAGTACTACCAGTAATTGATAATATCGGTGCTAGATAGACCTTCTGGTGACTTTAAGTCCTTAATGATACAGCAATGTATTGTCAACAAATACTACACGTAGCAGCAAACTGCTTTATGTGAAAACTCATATACAGACAATGTAAATATGGATTATCCTGAATTGCATCACTGCTATACTTAGATACAGTACATGAAAATATGTGGGTCTTTGTTCACATTGTTTATCAGAATTGTGTGAGACCAATGAGAAGGTTGCTTCTTTAGATGTCTACACTATCAGATGTGTCTTTTCTGGGTCTAGGCCTATAAAATGAAGAGCAATATAAGATTCTGCTATACTATGTTACAGAGGCGTTGCTAGGGTAGCAAAAGATCTGGGGCCCAAGCCCCAATGCATATGGGCCAATTCTCTAAATTCACCCTCCTTCGCACACCTCATTGTACTGTATTTGCTATACAGCAGCACATACCTCTCACATCCAGTGCCTCCCAGGTGACGTCTCCTCTGATGTAGATCTTCTCTGTCATCATCTTCTTTATTTGGTCCGGACAACTTTTCTCAGCCGCCTCGTCTCTGCAAAGTGTGACACACAGACATCTTAGCTTCCTCACTTTTGTTTCATCCCCCAACTTGGAGTCTTCCTGCTGCTCGCTGTGATCCCCAATACCACCAAATACTGTCCTGAAGAAATATGAGTGCCCCCCATAGTGCTCCTCAAAGTCCCACCAATAGTAATTCCCTTCTAGAATGTCCTCATTAGTAATACTGCCCCCTACAGTGCCCCCAAGAGTGATAACACTCCCAACAGTGCCTCCATCAGTAGAAGAGCCTCCAGTATTAATAATACCCTCACAGAGCCACCAGTAGAAATAAGCCCCCCTATTGTTCCCCCAGTAGTAATAAAGCTCTCTATAGACCCCTCAGTAGTAATAAGACCCCCAAAAGTGCACATAGTAGAAATAAGACGGATTTAAAAGTCCACCCTATAAAGCCCCCAGTAGTAATAAGAACGCCTAATGTCCCCTGCATTTAAAATGCCCCTGCAGTCCTCCCTGCAGTGCCACCAGTATTTATATTGTCCTCTACTGTCATAATGCTCCACGTGAAGTGCCCCCCGTAGTTATATTCCTCCATGTAGTGTCCTCAGAAATTATAATTCCTCAGCCCCTGCACCATACAGTCCCATGTAAATAATACTATTTCCCTCCCTCTTCTGTCCCATATAAATGACATCACACCATCTCTCCAGCCCCATCTAAAATACAGTCCCATGTACATAATATCAACATGCCCTAGCCACCTCCAACATACAGTCCCATGTAAATAACATCCCTCCCTTCAGTCCCTCCAACACACAGTCCTATGTAAAAAAAAACATCACCATTCCCTGGCTACCTCCAACATTCAGTCCCATTTAAATAACATCACCCCCTCCCACTCCAACATACAGTCTCATGTAAATAACACCCCTTCCTTCAGTCCTAATAACTACAACTCCCAGCATTGCTCTGCCTCTCACTTACCTCTACTCATGCTGCAGACCTCACCACAGCTTCTTCCCCAAGTTAACTTCACTCCTGAAAGCCATCCACTCCTCCACTGGTCACATGACAGTGACATCATCAAAGGTCCTTCTCAACAGCAGCCTATTGCACTGGTCACATGGACTGTGATGTCATCACAGGTCCTTGAGCTTTTCCAGTGCATTAGATTTAATTGTATTGCCGTCCTGAGTACGGCAATACAGTTATATCTAACAGGCAGGCAGGACATTTGGGGCCTGGAAGAAAACATCAGGGGCCCAGACCCTGAATGTTTTAGCCTAACAATGCCCCTGCTATGTTCTAATTAAAGAGGCTCGTCAGCATGATTAAAAGTTTGTATGCTAACAGCTACAGAACTATCTGTGTTTTCATTCATATGTAAATGAGCAATTTGGAGATGAGGTTGAATCCTTGGACCACTGCTGTGTAACACCCCCTATGCCACCTGCCCTTGATTTACAGGGCTAGACATCAGTTTGCTGATAGCAGAGCTTTGTGGTAAGATGTACATATTTACACTACTTACTGTATCCTTAACACATTGAGATATGCTTAGAAAGTTAATATACATACTACTGCTTTATTCACAGATACAACATATGATTAACAAACCAGTAAAATTTGTTAGCTTTCTAAGCAGGGAAAAAACACTGTTCTCAATATGGAACTGCTAAAGCTTAGTGTTAAGTTCTCAGCCTTGCATATACAGTATAGATGCTAATTTCTAGAAGAGACTGTTATTTTCTCTCTCTCTCTCTCTCTCTCTCTCTCTCTCTCTCTCTCTCTCTCATTTAACCCATAAAATAATTAATAACAGTAAATAAATAATTAATAATAGTATAATATTAAAAGGCCTTACTATAGTCAGAATAGTTTTTTTTATACTTAGAAACCTAAAACCTATTACTGTTTTATTAAAAGGCACAACAAATGAGCATAAGGAAACCATTAATATGTATTAGCTTATTAATAGAGATGAGCGAGCATGCTTGTCCGAGCTTGGTGCTCGTTCTAGTATTATGGTACTCGTAAGTGCTCGCTGCTCGGACGAGTATCTCGCCATGCTCAAGGAAATGGCATCTCCCGCATTTTGAATTTTTGGCGCCTAAAAACTCAGCCAATCACAAGCCAGGAGACTCTGCGGTACACCCAGCATCATGTGGGGCCCTTACATGTCGATAACCGGGGTTGGCTGGCCTGATCAGGTGACCCTGGAATATACTAGTGACTGCCCGCGGTGCTTGGCTCAGATGCTGTCTGGATGTCGTTAGGGACAGATCTGCTGCACTTCAGGGAGAGTGTTAGGGCCTGGATTTAGTTCTCTGTTAGGCAGGAGTGATCTCAAAAGAACATAACAGCCCTTCTAAGGGCTACAAGACATTTTTTTTGTCTCCTGGCTGGGCTGGCTGGCACTAGTAGTGCAGCTATCGCCGTATATAACACTTTCTTTTTATTGTTTTATCTCAGTGATACAAATCCATTACATACAGCAGTGTGGAACCATTCCACTCACCACAAACCACAATCGTATTTTCTGTCCAGGTGACCCATACTGTACGTCACTTAATCAAATACGGTCTTTTGCTTTCACTGATACCGCTACATTACAGAAATCGCTGTGCGACATTTGTCTGGGTTGCAGTCAAAATAGCCACAGTCAGCAGGGGCTGAGTTTGCTCATATATATATATATATAAAAAGTTTTTTTTGTTGTTTTATCTCAGTGATGCAAATCCATTTCATACAGCTGTGTGGAACCATTCTGTGTGTCACAGTTCAGCTGTCCACTCACCACAAACCACACTCCGTATTTTCTGTCCAGGTGACACATTCTGTACGTCAAGTAATTAAAAAAGGTCTTTTTCTCTCACTGATACAGCTACATTACAAAAATCTCTGTGCGACATTTGTCTGGGTTGCAGTCAACATAGCCACAGTCAGCAGGGGCTGCGTTTGCTCTCTGATAGTTTCTGCACGTCACGTTAAAAAAAAAAAATATATATATATATATAAAAAAAAAAAAAATAGAAAATAAAAAAAAAAGTTTTTTGTTGTTTTGTCTCAGTGATACAAATCCATTTCATACAGCTGTGTAATTAAAAAAGGTCTTTTGCTCTCACTAAAACAGCTACATTACAAAAATCTCTGTGCGACATTTGTCTGGGTTGCACTTAAGCAGACCAAGTCTGCCTAATGTAATAGTTTCAGTGTAATTGCTCCATACTGCACGGTACGTAATAACATACGTAATTTTGCTCTAACTTATCCACCTATATATTTTCTTGTTCAGATTGAACAAGTTTGTGGGTTTCAGTACAGCAGGCCCATTTTTTTTTTTTGGACATATAATACACTGATACAGAAAATGTTGAACCCCAGGGCTAAGGGTCGAGGACGAGGGCGTGGGCGTGGGCAGTCAATTACTGCAGGGGGCAGAGGCCATGGCCCTGGGCAGGGTGAGACAGTACCTTCTGATGAGGGAGCAGGGGAACGCCGCAGAGCTACACTCCCTAGCTTCATGTCTCAACTTACAGGGACACGTGGTAGAGGACTGTTGAAACCACAACAGTGCAAACAGCTGATGTCGTGGATTGCGGACAATGCTTCAAGTAATTTATCCACCAGTCAGTCTTCCACGTAGTCCACCCACGTTACCCAAGGGAGCACTCCTCTGGCTCCTCCACCTCAACCTCCTTCCCCCCAGTCTGCCCCCTCCCAGGAAAACTTGGAATGCGATCCGGCATACTCTGAGGAACTGTTTTCTGGACCCTTCCCAGAGTCACAAACCACTTCTCAGGTTGCTGCTGACCTCTTTCCCGATGCCCAAGTTTTCCAATTGTCGCAGTCTGTGGGTGATGATGATTATGACAATGTTGACTTAGTGGAAGAAGTGTGTAAAGAGGTGTCGGCCGATGAGGAGACACGGTTGTCAGACAGTGGTGAAGTTGTTGTCAGGGCAGGAAGTCCGAGGGGGGAGCAGACTGAGGAATCGGAGGATGACGAGGTGACTGACCCAAGCTGGGTTGATAAGCCGAGTGAAGACAGTGCTTCTGAGGTGGAGGCGAGTGCTGCACCAGAACAGGTTGGAAGAGGCAGTGGTTTGTCCAGAGGGAGAAGCAGGGCCAGAGCTGGTGCATCAGCAGCAACTGTTTCACGTAGTGAAGCTCCCGTGGCGAGGCCTAGATGTTCGCAAGTCTGGAGGTTCTTTAAAGAAAGTGAGGATGACCGACGGACTGTGGTGTGCAACCTATGCCACACCAGGATCAGCAGGGGTGCCACCACTACTAGCCTAACCACCACCAGCATGCGCAGGCATATGAGTGCTAAACACCCCACTCAATGGAACCAAGGTCGTTCACCTCCTGCAGGTCACAAAACTGCTCCTTCCCCTGTGTCACTCGCTGCCTCTGCTAGTCAACCCCCTGCCCAGGACCCCGGCACGAGCACCTCCCACCGGAAAACCACACATTGGCCTCCACGATCCTCCACAGCGTCCACCAATGTGTCCCAGCGCAGAGTTCAGCTGTCTTTACAGCAGACGCTGGAGCGCAAGAGGAAATACAGTTCCACCCACCCACATGCCCAAGCCCTCAACGTCCACATCTCCAAATTGCTTAGCCTGGAGATGCTACCCTATAGGCTGGTAGAGACCGAGGCCTTTCGCAATCTCATGGCGGTGGCTGCCCCTCGGTATATGGTCCCCAGCCGCCACTATTTTTCTCGATGTGCCATCCCATCTTTACACCAGCACGTGTCACAGAACATCATCCGTGCCCTGACCAACGCTGTTTCTGAGAAGGTCCACCTAACCACGGACACGTGGACAAGTGCTGCCGGGCAGGGACACTATATATCACTGATGGCACATTGAGTTAACTTGGTGGAGGTTGGGACCGAGTCTGACCCTGGGGCCGCTCATGTACTGCCCACACCGAGGATTGTGGGGTCTACCTCGGTCACAGGCTTTCAGATGTACTATGCCTCCTCCTCCGACCCCTCCTCCTCCTCCACCTCCTCCTCCGATTTACCATCCGTGGACACGGCGCCTTCAGTCAGTAGCTCTAGTCGCAGCAGCAGTGCCGTGTGAAAGCGCCAGCAGGCGGTGCTCAAACAGCTGAGCTTAGTTGACAAAAGGCACACCGCACAAGAGCTGTTACAGGGCATCACAGCGCAGACCGATGTGTGGCTGGCACCGCTGAACCTCAAGCCAGGCATGATTGTGTGTGACAACGGGCGTAACCTGGTGGCGGCTCTGCAACTCGGCAGACTGACACATGTGCCATGCCAGGCCCACGTGTTAAATCTCATGGTTCAGCGGTTCCTCAAGACATACCCCAATCTGTCTGATTTGCTCACCAAGGTGCGCCGCATCTGTGCGCATTTCTGCAAGTCGACCACAGATGCTGCCACTCTCAGGGCAGCGCAGCACCGCCTACAACTGCCCGCTTACCGACTGTTGTGCGACGTGCCCACAAGATGGAATTTGACATTAAACATGTTATCCAGAGTTTACCAGCAGCGCAGAGCGATTGTAGACTGCCAGATGTCAACTTCCACCAGAACTGGTGGTCAGGTCAGTCAGCTTCCTCAAGTCTACAATGAGGAGTGGACGTGGATGTCTGATATCTGCAAGGCGTTGACCAACTTTGAGGAGTCAACACAGATGGTAAGCGGCGATGTCGCCAATATCAGCCTCACCATCCCGCTGCTTTGCCTGTTGAAAAACTCACTGCTCAGCATGAAGTCGGATGCTTTGCGCTTGTCACAAGAGATGGTGGAGATAGATACGTCGCTTGATAGCCAGATCACCCTCCGGTCTGTTTCTCAGAGCGTATCGGAGGAGGGGGATGAGGATGAGGAGGAAGAGGAGGAGAATGTCGGCGAGACAGAAGAGGGTACCAGTGTTCAGTCCTTCTTAACTCTTGAGCGTGTATGGGCTGAAGAGGAGGACTTGGAGGAGGAGGAGGAGGAAATGGAGAATCAGGCCAGTAAAGAGAGGGAATTCTTGCGTGTTGGGACTCTGGCGCACATGGCAGACTTCATGTTAGGCTGCCTATCCCGTGACACTTTCGTTAGAAGCATTTTTTCAAACACCCATTACTGGGTGTTCACTCTCCTGGACCCACGGTACAAGCAGGACCTTTCCACTCTTATCGCTCTAGAGGAAAGGAGTATGAGAGTGAATCAATATCAACAGGCCCTGGTGCACAAGCTGAAACAATCCTTCTCATCTGACGCCGCTAGCGGCAGAGGGCGTGCTTCTGTGGGCCAAGTAGCGGGAGAGAGGAGGCGAGCAGGCAGCTTGTCCAGCACTGGCAGGGGAACGCTCTCCAAGGCCTTTGCCACTTTTATGTCACCCCAGCAAGACACTGTCACCTGTCCCCAGTCTAGGCAGAGTAGGGGGGAGCTGTACAGAAAGATGGTGAGGGAGTACCTAGCTGACCATACCAACGTCCGTAGCAATCACTCTGCTCCATACAACTACTGGGTTTCAAAGCTGGACATGTGGCCTGAACTGGCGCTGTACGCCTTGGAGGTGCTGGCCTGCCCTGCCGCTAGCGTGTTGTCAGAGAGGGTATTCAGTGCAGCTGGTGGTGTCATCACCGATAAGCATACACGCCTGTCAACTGACAGCGCTGACAGCGCTGACAGGGCTGACAGGCTGACGCTTATTAAAATGAACAAAGCCTGGATTTCACCAGAATTCAAATCTCCTCCGGGGAAAGCAGCTAAAGATTAACATTACTTATGTATCCGATTCCTCTTCTCTACTCCTCCTACTCCTTGTCGTCTTTGCCTAATGCTGACCCAAAAAACGCCTTTTTTTAGAGGTCCAACTGGCACTTTTTTACCACAATTTTTCCGGAGGTCCACCTACAGGCCCTCTCTCTAAACAATTTTTCCGGAGGTCCACCTACAGACCCTCTCTCCAAACAATTTTTCCGGAGGTCCACCTACAGGCCCTCTCTCTAAACAATTTTTCCGGAGGTCCACCTACAGGCCCTTTCTCCAAACAATTTTTCCGGAGGTCCACCTACAGGCCCTTTCTCTAAACAATTTTTCCGGAGGTCCACCTACAGGCCCTCTCTCCAAACAATTTTTCCGGAGGTCCACCTACAGGCCCTCTCTCTAAAAATTTTTCTTTGCACCTAGTTGGTTGCTTCCCTAACATGTGATGGGTTTGTGCCTTGCCTTTCTTGGTCTGGGTGAGCACAATTGCCTTGAGGGTAACCACCAGGTTGTTGCAGGAGAATTTGGGGTAATGGTGGGATTAGGCAGCCTCAGAGGCATCCATGCATGCTGCCCCTGCTGTTTCCTGTCCATTTCCGTGGTGTTTCCATCATTTTCTGATGTTTCCAGGTTTTCACCCAGCCTTCCCTAGGCAGAGCCTTGGTCCCCTGCAAAAAATGCTCGAGTCTCCCATTGACTTCAATGGGGTTCGTTACTCGAAACGAGCACCCGAGCATCGGGAAAAGTTCGTCTCGAATAACAAGCACCCAAGCATTTTAGTGCTCGCTCATTTCTACTTATTAAGCAACCATTATTCTCAATATGAGAAGGCTAAATACTTTTATTATAGGTTAAATGCTGAAGAAATAATTTTGAAAGACTCAAGATTCAAACTTGGGATCTCTACATGCAAGGCTGATAACTTACAATTAAGCGATAGCATTTCTTCATACAGAACAGTGTTTTTTTCCTGCGTAGGCTGGAGTTCACATCACCATCTAGTTTTCCGTTCTTCTGTTCCGTCAGGAAAAAAAAGTTCTGTATACATGCCCTCAGCATAGTAACTTCTAGCCCTGCAGAGCACAAGGGGTTTTCAGAGCTCAAAGGATTCAACCCTGCTCCTAATGCTCCGACTTGCATATTTGGATATGAATAAAAACATAGAACTCTGCAGCTGTTTCTCACACAGACATAAGAAAGGTATAATTTTAATCAGCATGATGAGCCCTACCAGGCAGTATCTCTGGTTTAATAGGATTGCTCATGCTGACTGAGCCTCTTTGATGCCTTTTAATCAGAGTATAGTATGCCTGGCTCCATTTTGTAGGCCTAGGTCCAGTAGAGGCAAGTCTAATAGAGTAAGTTCCCATCTAAAGAGGCTACCTTCTAGTCGGTAGTTAGGCCTATATAACTTTACATTTTTATACTAAGCAAAGATATTCAAATTTTCCTGTAAGTAAGAATTTTCGATTCAGGATAATCCATGTTTTCATTGTCTGCATATGTATTTGAACATAAAGCAATGTGCTGCTAAATACATTGTTTTATTTCACTTTGATATGTCAGCCAAGGTAGTATGCACTTGTATATTTATCTTAGATTGTTCAGAGCTGTGGGTCTAAATTTTGGATTGTGGTTTATATGCTTTTTTATTTTTTTTATTCTGGGGTTCTTTTATCATCACTACATGAAAATGTGTCTACTTCTAGTTATATAACTACTAATCTGATAAGATAAAACAAAAATGCTAATGCTAGTATTAGAGTGGTTGCTAAGTGGAAGGCTTTAGGCTTTTCCCACAGTACATTTTCAGAACAATCCTTTTAAAACGTAAAGAAATCTAGTGCTTCACATTAAAACTTCAAGTAGTACAGGAGTAAATATTACTACTAGAGATGAGCGAGCATGCTCGTCCGAGCTTGGTGCTCGTTCGAGTATTAGGGTACTCGTTAGGGATGAGCGAACTTTTGAAAAGTTCGGTTCGGTTCGCTTCGGCGAACTTTCTTGAAGTTCGGATTCGTATGAACCGAACCTAAAACGAACCTTGCTATAACGGCTGAATAATTGCTTCTACAATAATGGGAGTCAGATAGGGTACAGTTTCGTTTACTTGCAGTTTCTATTACAATGAAAAAAGTGGAAAAAATCCAAGTGAATTCAACAACGGCGATGCAAAATATACGCATATTTGAGAATCTACACTAATGCGTACGATAATGCGAACATTCCCGCACAAATAACGAACATACAGTCTAGCGTTGTCAAAGGTACGCTACTTAACTAAATGAATATGTACGAATTAGCGTACGCATACACTGCGTCTGCGAACATTCCTACACAAGTAACGAACATACAATCTAGCGTTGTCAAAGGTACGCTACTTAACTGAATATGTACGCATTAGCGTACTCATACACTGCGTCTGCGAACATTCCTACTCAAGTAACGAACATACAGTCTAGCGTTGTCAAAGGTACGCTACTTAACTGAATATGTACGAATTAGCGTACATTCTCAATAAATATGCGTATATTTTGCGTCGCAGTTATTTTAACCAGATTCGTTACGAACTTTGTCAAAATTCGGTTCGGTGACGAACCAAACTTTTGCTGCCTGTCACGTGTATGGCTTCATCCCAAAAATCTCTGTGCGACATTTGTCTGGGTCGCAGTCTAAATAGCTACAGTCAGTAGGGTGTCAGTTAGCTCTACGATAGTTTCTGCACGTCACGTTCCCAAAAAAACAAAAATCCAAAACAAAATATACCAAAAAAATTTGTTTATTTGTTGTTAGTTTCACACAGCTGCGTGTAAACTTT
>ONZH01002830.1:0-85463 GCA_900303285.1 Rhinella marina
ACTCCCTACTCAAGAGTCTGGCCCAGGAAAACAACTCTATATACCCCCACATTCTGCAGAGCATTACAGCAACCCCCCCTCCTCCTGCAGAGCATTACGGCAACAACCCCCCCCCTCCTGCAGAGCATTACGGCAACAACCCCCCCCCTCCTGCAGAGCATTACGGCAGCAACCCCCCCCCTCCTCCTGCAGAGCATTACGGCAGCAACCCCCCCTCCTCCTGCAGAGCATTACTGCAGCAACCCCCCCCCCCTCCTGCAGAGCATTAAGGCAGCAACCCCCCCCTCTGCAGAGCATTACGGCAGCAACCCCCCCTCCTCCTGCAGAGCATTACGGCAGCAACCCCCCCCCTCCTGCAGAGCATTACGGCAGCAACCCCCCCCTCCCTGCAGAGCAACTGCAGCAACCCCCCCCCCCCCTGCAGAGCATTAAGGCAGCAACCCCCCCCCTCCTGCAGAGCATTACGGCAGCAACCCCCCCTCCTCCTGCAGAGCATTACGGCAGCAACCCCCCCTCCTCCTGCAGAGCATTACGGCAGCAACCCCCCCCTCCTCCTGCAGAGCATTACGGCAGCAACCCCCCCCCTCCTCCTGCAGAGCATTACGGCAGCAACCCCCCTCCTCCTGCAGAGCATTACGGCGGCAACCCCCCCCTGCCATACCCCCCCCCTCCTGCAGAGCATTACGGCAGCAACACCCCCCCCCTCCTGCAGAGCATTACTGCAGCAACCCCCCCCTCCTGCAGAGCATTACGGCAGCAACCCCCCCTCCTGCAGAGCATTACTGCAGCAACACCCCCCCTCCTGCAGAGCATTACTGCAGCAACACCCCCCCTCCTGCAGAGCATTACTGCAGCAACACCCCCCTCCTGCAGAGCATTACTGCAGCAACACCCCCCCTCCTGCAGAGCATTACTGCAGCAACACCCCCCCTCCTGCAGAGCATTACTGCAGCAACACCCCCCCTCCTGCAGAGCATTACTGCAGCAACACCCCCCTCCTGCAGAGCATTACGCAGCAACACCCCCTCCTGCAGAGCATTACTGCAGCAACACCCCCCCTCCTGCAGAGCATTACTGCAGCAACACCCCCCCTCCTGCAGAGCATTACTGCAGCAACACCCCCCTCCTGCAGAGCATTACTGCAGCAACACCCCCTCCTGCAGAGCATTACTGCAGCAACACCCCCCTCCTGCAGAGCATTACTGCAGCAACACCCCCCCTCCTGCAGAGCATTACTGCAGCAAACACCCCCCTCCTGCAGAGCATTACTGCAGCAACACCCCCCTCCTGCAGAGCATTACTGCAGCAACACCCCCTCCTGCAGAGCATTACTGCAGCAGCACACCCCCCCTCCTGCAGAGCATTACTGCAGCAACACCCCCCCTCCTGCAGAGCATTACTGCAGCAACACCCCCCTCCTGCAGAGCATTACTGCAGCAACACCCCCCTCCTGCAGAGCATTACTGCAGCAACACCCCCCCTCCTGCAGAGCATTACTGCAGCAACACCCCCCTCCTGCAGAGCATTACTGCAGCAACACCCCCTCCTGCAGAGCATTACTGCAGCAACACCCCCCTCCTGCAGAGCATTACTGCAGCAACACCCCCCTCCTGCAGAGCATTACTGCAGCAACACCCCCCCTCCTGCAGAGCATTACTGCAGCAACACCCCCCCCTCCTGCAGAGCATTACTGCAGCAACCCCCCCCTCCTACAGAACATTACAGCAAACAACCCCCCTCCTACAGAACATTACAGCAAACAACCCCCCTCCTGCAGAACATTACAGCAAACCACTCATAAACCCTAGAAAACACTCACCTGTTACTGGGCTTCTGCCCTCACCAGCAAACCACTCATAAGCCCGGGAAATCAACTGTGCTTCCTGCAGACTCCAGACTGGCTCCGCCTACTCAAGAGTCTGGTCACATGGGCATGACATCATCAGAGGTCCTTTAGCTGGCTAGGAAATAGCATCTACCATGAACATTTGGGTAATGAAGAGAGCGCTGTGCCGTGGCTCCGCCTTTCGTAACGGCGTCTCCATAGAAACCAAGGGAGCGGTAAATACACAACCTTCGCTATCCAGCCAGCTGTCTGTCCCCGGGAGAAGGATAACCGACGTGTGCCAGCATGGGCGACCCAGTGACAGCAGTGAGATTGGTGGCAGAGGGAGGGGAAAGACTACCTGGTACCTTGCAGGAAGCTGAGACAGGACCGGCTATCATTCAAGAAGGTAGTACAGAACCTGGCACTATTCTGAAGGGTGGCAGAGAGGAATATGCCTGCGTGAGGGTGCCAGTGAGCGACCTACCAGCCAGGAGGGTGCCCAATCAAGATCCGAATACCAGCCATGAGGGTGCCAGAGAGCCAGGTGCCAGCCAAGAGGAGGGTGCCAGAGAGCCAGGCGACATCCAGGAAAGTGCCAGAGAGGCAGGCGACATCCAGGAGAGTGCCAGAGAGCCAGGTGCCAGCCAGGAGGGGGGCGCCAGAGAGCCAGGCGCCAGCCAGGACAGTTCAAGCCAGGAGGGCACCACAGAGCTGGGTACCAACCTGGCGGACACCACAGAACCAGGTACCATCCAGGAGGAACTTCACATTTCTACCAGTCAGGAGAGCACCAGAGATCCTAGTGCTGGGCAGATAACAGGCATAGAGCCAAGGAGTGCAATGGAAGAGAATGGTTTGGACCCTTCAGAATCCCATCATGAAACTGAAGAACATGCTGCGATCCCAATAGATGAGCTGGAGACGTCCGAGGAGACAGACCAAAACCCAAGGAAGAGACTCTTTTAGAAGAACCGGAAGAAGGTGAAGAAGAAGAAGCTGAGCAGGACCAAGAGCTGGAGGCTGATGAAGAGCAGATTCGAGAAGAACTGATGCAGGAGTATCATGCTCTGGCCCAGGACCGCGATAAAATCCAAGCAGCACAACGCTCAGCTCCAGCACAAGCTCTACGAGTATTTCCGCAAGAAGAAAGGAGAAGACAACCGTCCTGAGACGTCGAAGCACGTGGCAGATCAGGAGCAACGCTACCTTAAGTACTTGGCCACCCTGGAGGAGATGAGACAGAAGTACAAAGAAGAAGCCGCTTTCCATCAGCAGCAGATAGAGGAGCTGAAGGCCCAGTGTCAGGACATTGTAAGTAAGGTGGACAGGGAGTGGATGGCTTTCCAAGAACAGAAGAAGAAGCTTGCCCTGTGCAGCCTCAGCAAACGAGGAGCTGGGAAGCATGCGGCTTCCTCCCTCATCCAAGAAATAGACTTATTACAATCCAGGGAAGAACGCAAGGAGAAGGAAGTCATCCAGGTCCGCCTGGAGAACATCAAGCTGAAAAATCAGATCAGTCGCTATGAGTTCACCCTCCGCTCCAAGGAGGAGTTGGCTGAGGGCTTGCACCTCATCGACTTTGAGCAACTGAAAATTGAAAACCAGACCTACAACGAGAAGATCGAAGAAAGAAACGAGGAGCTGCTGAAGCTGAAGAAGAAGATTACCAACACAGTGCAAGTGCTGACCCACGTCAAGGAGAAGCTCCAGTTCGTCCAGGCTGAGAACCAGAAACAAAAAGAGAGACTTATGGAAGTCGAGGCCCTGGTGGGCAACAAAAGGGACATTTTGACCAAGACCAAAACAGGCCAGGGATAGTTTGAGGATGGACAACCTAAAACTCAAGCAGAAATGTGGCCTTCTGGGTAACAAGGTTCTTCTCAGGGACTTTGAGGACAAGGTGGACGCCACTGAGGAACTTAGTCAGACCCTGGAGAATCTGAAGCGTCGCCATGCTGAGCTAACTCTGTCCAGTAAAGGGTTAATGAAGAAGATCAATGAAGCTAGGATGGTTATGGAGGGCTGAAGTCTCCCAAGTGACCTCTGTTTCTTGGAGAAGTAATAAATTAAGATGCAAGTCTCATATTTACATGGTGGTGTAGTATCTGGAAGAGTCGGGTTATTCACCTCTAGTCTGGTCCTGATTCTAATGGGTTTGTTTCTCCTGCCAAGTCTGTTTTAGTAACTATTTGCACCCCCCATAATAACAATTCTAGAAATCTTTTTGTATAACTGTATGTTATGCCATTCCTCTATTATTCCTACTAGAAGTTTATGAATGAATTGCCGGCATTCTGTCAATAATGGGCTGTGTGGGTGTTATCAGCTGAATGTGCACAGTCTGACACAGGCTGCACTGATTTGATAATGTCAGACTATGCAGGGACACTCCCCCAACTGAACCTTTACTGCATACTGCTGGCAATTCTTTCCTAGTAGGAATAATAGAGGAATGACACAATATAGTTATATATGAATAGATACTTGTGGGATGCATGTACTTACTAAAACATGTCAGGAGAGGGAGCAGCTCCTTGTTAAAAAAAAGAAGGAAGCTGTTAATGGTCTGATTGGATCTGAGAGGTCTTCTGATTATTCTTTGTATAATGACAGGTTTTACAGTTTTCCAATATACTGTCATTTCTTTATATGTTCCTCACAGTTTGCAGGATCTCTGCTTGCTGTCATCCAGTGGATATAAATCAGTCCTGGTCATGTGAGGGATATAGATCAGTGCCGATCATGTGACGGGATATAGATCAGCGCCGATCATGTGATGGATATAGATCAGTGCCGATCATGTGACGGATATAGATCAGCGCCGATCATGTGATGGATATAGATCATCATGTGACGGATATAGATCAGTGTGACGGATATAGATCAGCGCCGATCATGCAGCGATCATGTGGATCAGTGCAATCATGTGAGATGATGTGATGGATATAGATCAGTGCCAATCATGTGACGGATATAGATCAGTGCCGATCATGTGATGGATATAGATCAGTGCCGATCATGTGACGGATATAGATCAGCGCCGATCATGTGAGGGATATAGATCAGCGCCGGTCATGTGATGGATATAGATCAGCGCCGATCATGTGATGGATATAGATCAGCGCCGATCATGTGATGGATATAGATCAGCGCCGATCATGTGATGGATATAGATCAGTGCCGATCATGTGATGGATATAGATCAGTGCTGATCATGTGATGGATATAGATCAGCGATCTGCATGATCATGTGATGGATATAGATCAGTGCCGATCATGTGATGGATATAGATCAGTGCGATCATGTGTGATATGATCAGTGCATGTATATAGTCATGTGATGGATATAGATCAGCGCTGGTCATGTGATGGATATAGATCAGTGCCAATCATGTGACGGATATAAATCAGTGCCGGTCATGTGAGGAATATAGATCAGTGCCGATCATGTGATGGATATAGATCAGTGCCGATCATGTGATGGATATAGATCAGTGCCGATCATGTGAAGGATATAGATCAGTGCCGATCATGTGAAGGATATAGATCAGCGCTGATCATGTGATGGATATAGATCAGTGCCGATCATGTGATGGATATAGATCAGTGCCGATCATGTGATGGATATAGATCAGCGCTGATCATGTGTGGAGGATATAGATCAGTGCCGATCATGTGATGGATATAGATCAGCCGATCAGTGCCGATCATGATCAGTGTGATGGATATATAGATCATGCGCTGGATCATGTGATGGATATAGATCAGCGCATGTGATGGATATAGATGTGTATGCAGTGCCAATCATGTGACGGATATAAATCAGTGCCGTCATGTGAGGAATATAGATCAGCCTGATCATGTGATGGATATAGATCAGTGCCGATCATGTGATGGATATAGATCAGCTGCCGATCATCATGGTGATGGATATAGATCAGTCCATCATGTGAACATGAATCAGTCATGTGATGGAATATAGATCAGTGCCGATCATGTGATGGATATAGATAGATCAGTGCCGATCATGTGATGGATATAGATCAGTAGATCATGTATGTATAAATCAGCGCTGGTCATGTGACGATATAAACAGTGCCAATCATGTGGACGGAATAAATCATCAGAGTGCCATGTGAGGATATAGATCAGTCATGTGGATGGATATTGTTATGGGCAACTAAGCCAGTTCTACTTTACAACAGTTTGATATATGACCCCCATTGTGTTTATACATTTAGTGACCCTCCTATAGGTCTGGCTGCGCCCTCCTGATGTGCTGGAGAATATAGCGTTTTGTCATTCCTTAATTTATTTCTCCTGGAAATGGATGTATACTTTATACATGGATGTCACCATTCCTCTCGTCAGTGGGGTATTTCCCTACATGCTGTGGCACTGTCCAAGCAGTAATGACTGCATAGGCACATACCTGTCAGTTTATACATACCTTTCCAAGAGGAATAATAAAGCAATGACATAACGCGGAGTTCTATGAAAAGGTGCTTCAGAATTTGCTACTTTGAGGTAAATACAAGTATTTAGTAAAACTGACACGTGAGGACAGCTGACCGCTCCTCTGAACATCCGAATACCTTATGTTGTGAATATCAGGGGTTTCATGGTTCTGGTTGTGGCATGTTATACCCCATCAACTCTCCAATTGGTGGGGTTCCTATCACGGGGCCCCCTGAAAAATGTGAAGTGGTAGGCCGGGATGTCGCTCCATTTCTATGGGAGTTTTGGAAATGGCTAAGAGCTGTACTTGTCTCTGGAATTCCCATAGAGATGAATGAAGCAGCAGTGCACATGCCCAACCTGCTGCTCCCATTATTTTGGGGGGTCCCGTGGGGTACTGGGTCCCCATTCTCATGATTTCTTGGTTATCCCTTTTTCTTTGCATAGAGGATAACTTGCCACAGCTAGAATACCCCAATAATGTCCCCATAGTGGCCACCAGCAGTAATAATGTCCCCCATAGTGGCCGCCAGCAGTAATAATGTCCCCCATAGTGGCCGCCAGCAGTAATAATGTCTCCCATAGTGGCCGCCAGCAGTAATAATGTCCCCCATAGTGACCCTCAGCTGTAATAATGTCCCCATAGAAGCCACCAGCAGTAATAATGTCCCCCATAGTGGCCACCAGCAGTAATAATGTCCCCATAGTGGCCACCAGCAGTAATAATGTCCCCATAGAGGCCACCAGCAGAAATAATGTCCCCATAGTGGCCGCCAGCAGTAATAATGTCCCCCATAGTGGTCACCAGCAGAAATAATGTCCCCATAGTGGCCGCCAGCAGTAATAATTTCCCCCATAGTGGCCACCAGCAGTAATAATGTCCCCATAAGAAGCCGCCAGCAGTAATAATGTCCCCCATAGTGGCCGCCAGCAGTAATAATGTCTCCATAGTGGCCGCCAGCAGTAATAATGTCCCCCATAGTGGCCGCCAGCAGTAATAATGTCCCCCATAGTGGCCGCCAGCAGTAATAATGCCCCCATAGTGGCCGCCAGCAGTAATAATGTCCCCATAGTGGCCGCCAGCAGAAATAATGTCCCCCATAGTGGCCGCCAGCAGTAATAATGTCCCCCATAGTGGCCGCCAGCAGTAATAATGTCCCCATAGTGGCCGCCAGCAGTAATAATGTTCCATAGTGGCCGCCAGGAGTAATAATGTCCCCATAGAAGCTGCCAACAGTAATAATGTCCCCCATAGTGGCCGCCAGCAGTAATAATGTCCCCCATAGTGGCCGCCAGCAGTAATAATGTCCCCCATAGTGGCCACCAGCAGTAATAATGTCCCCCATAGTGGCCCTCAGCTGTAATAATGTCCCCAATAGAAGCCGCCAGCAGTAATAATGTCCCCAGAGTGGCCGCCAGCAGTAATAATGTCCCCATAGTGGCCGCCAGGAGTAATAATGTCCTCCATAGTGGTCGCCAGCAGTAATAATGTCCCCATAGAGGCCGCCAGCAGTAATAATGTCCCCCATAGTGGCCGCCAGCAGTAATAATGTCCCCCATAGTGGCCGCCAGCAGTAATAATGTCCCCATAGTGGCCGCCAGCAGTAATAATGTCCTCCATAGTGGCCACCAGCAGTAATAATGTCCCCATAGAGGCCACCAGCAGTAATAATGTCCCCCATAGTGGCCGCCAGCAGTAATAATGTCCCCCATAGTGGCCCCAGCAGTAATAATGTCCCCCATAGTGGCCGCCAGCAGTAATAATGTCCCCCATAGTGGCCGCCAGCAGTAATAATGTCCCCCATAGTGGCCGCCAGCAGTAATAATGTCCCCCATAGTGGCCACCTGCAGTAATAATGTCCCCATAGTGGCCGCCAGCAGTAATAATGTCCCCCATAGTGGCCACCAGCAGTAATAATGTCACCATAGTGGCCGCCAGCAGTAATAATGTCCCCCATAGTGGCCACCAGCAGTAATAATGTCCCCATAGAAGCCGCCAGCAGTAATAATGTCCCCCATAGTGGCCGCCAGCAGTAATAATGTCCCCCATAGTGGCCGCCAGCAGTAATAATGTCCCCCATAGTGGCCACCAGCAGTAATAATGTCACCATAGTGGCCGCCAGCAGTAATAATGTCCCCCATAGTGGTCACCAGCAGTAATAATGTCCCCCATAGTGGTCACCAGCAGTAATAATGTCACCATAGTGGCCGCCAGCAGTAATAATGTCCCCCATAGTGGTCACCAGCAGTAATAATGTCACCATAGTGGCCGCCAGCAGTAATAATGTCCCCCATAGTGGCCACCAGCAGTAATAATGTCACCATAGTGGCCACCAGCAGTAATAATGTCCCCATAGAAGCCGCCAGCAGTAATAATGTCTCCATAGTGGCCGCCAGCAGTAATAATGTCCCCCATAGTGGCCGCCAGCAGTAATAATGTCCCCCATAGTGGCCGCCAGCAGTAATAATGTCCCCCATAGTGGCCACCAGCAGTAATAATGTCACCATAGTGGCCGCCAGCAGTAATAATGTCCCCCATAGTGGTCACCAGCAGTAATAATGTCCCCCATAGTGGCCGCCAGCAGTAATAATGTCCCCCATAGTGGCCGCCAGCAGTAATAATGTCCCCCATAGTGGCCACCAGCAGTAATAATGTCCCCATAGAAGCCGCCAGCAGTAATAATGTCCCCCATAGTGGCCACCAGCAGTAATAATGTCCCCATAGAAGCCGCCAGCAGTAATAATGTCCCCCATAGTGGCCCTCAGCTGTAATAATGTCTCCCATAGTGGCCGCCAGCAGTAATAATGTCCCCCATAGTGGCCACCAGCAGTAATAATGTCACCATAGTGGCCGCCAGCAGTAATAATGTCCCCCATAGTGGTCACCAGCAGTAATAATGTCCCCCATAGTGGTCACCAGCAGTAATAATGTCACCATAGTGGCCGCCAGCAGTAATAATGTCCCCCATAGTGGTCACCAGCAGTAATAATGTCACCATAGTGGCCGCCAGCAGTAATAATGTCCCCCATAGTGGCCACCAGCAGTAATAATGTCACCATAGTGGCCACCAGCAGTAATAATGTCCCCATAGAAGCCGCCAGCAGTAATAATGTCTCCATAGTGGCCGCCAGCAGTAATAATGTCACCATAGTGGCCACCAGCAGTAATAATGTCCCCATAGAAGCCGCCAGCAGTAATAATAGTGGCCGCAGCAGTAATAAGTCCCCCATAGTGGCCGCCAGTAATAATGTCCCCCATAGTGGCCGCCAGCAGTAATAATGTCCCCCATAGTGGCCGCCAGCAGTAATAATGTCCCCCATAGTGGCCGCCAGCAGTAATAATGTCCCCCATAGTGGCCACCAGCAGTAATAATGTCACCATAGTGGCCGCCAGCAGTAATAATGTCCCCCATAGTGGTCACCAGCAGTAATAATGTCCCCCATAGTGGCCGCCAGCAGTAATAATGTCCCCCATAGTGGCCGCCAGCAGTAATAATGTCCCCCATAGTGGCCGCCAGCAGTAATAATGTCCCCCATAGTGGCCGCCAGCAGTAATAATGTCCCCCATAGTGGTCACCAGCAGTAATAATGTCCCCCATAGTGGCCGCCAGCAGTAATAATGTCCCCCATAGTGGCCGCCAGCAGTAATAATGTCCCCCATAGTGGCCGCCAGCAGTAATAATGTCCCCATAGTGGCCGCCAGCAGTAATAATGTCCCCCATAGTGGCCGCCAGCAGTAATAATGTCCCCCATAGTGGCCCTCAGCTGTACTAATGTTTTTTTTTTTTAAGCTGAAAAACAATACTCACCTCATCCATTTGTACACACAGCGGCAGTCACTCCTCTCGATGCTGAAGGACCTGCATTCCCAACGTGATGACGTCACCATGCTCTCCCAGGATGAACGAGGGTCATTGAGCATCAAGAGAGGAGCGACTGCCTCTGTGTGTGCAAGTGGATGGGGCATTGGATGTCCTATTTTTTGATGGCCGCTGTTCACTGGCCATGTGAATAGACCCATAGACTGCAATAGTTCTGAGAACGGCTAGTGAGGAGCTTTACATAAATGCCTGTCACATGGCTGTTTTCGCTGTCGTGTGAATGTAGCCTAAAGCACTGTGGCCCCTTCATTCTCAGGATTGGCCTGGGTCTCAGAGGTCAGACTAACCACCAAGCATAATGTGACGGCATGTTCTAGAAATATCCCACTTTCTAAGAAGAAAACCCCCTTTGCATTGCGTTACATTACTGGAAGATCTTCGCTCAGTGCGCACTTCAGAAGAAGACCCCACATTTCTATATGGAGGCCGGACTCTTCCCATCAGGGTTGTCACCCATAGGCCAGTCACAGTACGGCATGGTCACTTTTGGCTCATTCTTCTAGACTTACTCAAGTTGATATCATAAAGTCACAAAAAGTCAGATTTATTTTACATAAATTTATTTACTAAAACCCATATTTACACTGCAAAAAGTCCAGATGTATTATTACACCGCCGCCCCCCTATTAATTCCTTCTACACAGCAATCTGTACAGGTTACACACATTGCATTGGTTTATTCACTCTCATACAACTGCACAGGAGAGGTCGGCCTGTTAATTTTTTTGCTCTACATATGATTCACCATAACATTTCCTGTACAAACATTTAGAACATTGTATAAATATAATCCGCCCGGTCTATTTTTTCATCAGATAATTTCCAAACACTGTTTTGCTTCCTAATTTCAAGAATATTGGGAGGCCGTATAATTTGCCAGCATCCTGCTGAACAGGACATGAGGGAGGAGCATAGTTAGGACAGCCCTTAAGTCAGCTGAACGCTCCTCCCCTCATGTCCTTTTCAGCTGGATGCAGTGAGAGTATACAGTCACTCACCACAGTGGCTCTGTCGGGATAACTTCCCTGTAAAATGAAATATAAGCCCCTGTATAATATTCTGATAAGCCCTTTAAAAGGTCTCAGATGCTGGATTTTAAAAGGTTTCATCTATGGACACCATGCCGTAGTAGTTGTCACGTTGCAAACCTTAAAAACATCATTCAGGTTTGTGACAACCCCTACGGGCACTTTAAGACTTTTAAGCTTCTAAAACCAAGACCACGTAGAATGGGCTCCACAGAAGATGATTCATGGGCTCCGTCTGTCCATCTTTTTTTAAGTTCTCTTGATTTAGGTTTCTAAAAGCAGTGCTGAAGTGCAGTAGAATAAAATTCTGGTCCTCTCATACCGTAGCTGATGAGAAAGTTAAAGGGGCACTCCCATTTGGTAATGCCATAACATGATCAATAGTGGAACCGTCAGTGATCTGAAGAGCCGAGGGACCATTCTTCTGCACAGTATTGACCCTCGCCAAGCGCCTGTGCAGGAGACACCGCTCCATTATGTGAATGCGACTGTTGTAGTCCACCTGAATGGGGCAGAGCAATTGTAATTACACTGCGCCGCTGCAAAGGGGACGGAGCACGGGTCATTTTGAAGAGGAAGCCGCGCTCGCCTGAAACAGGGAGTCGGACCCTCGCCAATCCAATACATTTAAAAGAAAGAAAAAAAAAACGCTAATATGTACAAATCTACAACCTCCAGCATGGGTTAAAGCCGCAAAAGTCATAGTCCACGCCTTTCCGTATGATTGCTATCACCAGTATTACAGTTGATATACAAGTGGTGTTTTCGTGATCCCTGAATCGGTTCCCTGTCCGTTATCCAATAACAGTTTGGTATAATACTAACCAGAGAGGCTTTGTGCAGCGGGCAACTATACACCGGGTCTCGTGGACCTCACAGATAAAGTGCCACCAGCAAGGACACTTTTCTCTGGAAGAGACCCTCTAATCCCCACCCCCCAAACATTGTGCAAAATGGAATATTGCATTGCTAATATTACTTTTTTTTCCTGACATTATACACAAAAAATACATATATACACAAAATATATTCATAGAAAGCATTCTTAAGGCCCCGTTCACATGGCATCTTTTGACGCACCAAAAGCCATCTGCAATCCTCCTCTTATTGTCTTCCATGGGAGGCCGCCGTTTAAAACCACACCAAGAACGGACATGTGTGTTCCTTGCATGAACAGCACTGCAGCCTCCCATTAAAAAAATAAATTAAAAAAATGGAGGGGGCGGACTCTGCGCAGCCTCTGGCAACTTTGCGGGCAAAATTTGCACCAAATTCTGCTGTCGAAAGACGACGGTGAACGGGGTCTGAGGATGCATGACGAAATACAGCAAAAAGTGATGACAGTATACCCCGCATGGGGTTTGGGGAAGGGTAAATGAGGAGAAAGTGATCCTAGAACATTCAAGAATATACAGTAAATCATTCACAGAGGTGTAACCGTGTGTTTTATACAGAAGATGTGAGCAAATCTCATGTGGCAGCAGCTTCAGAAATAAGGATTGAAGATCCTCATCATAGCAATGGAGATGTGAAAGTATTTGTCCGACTACACATTACCGTTTCGGTGCTCGCGCCCTTTACTACACTATGTATGATCCGCCGTGACTGCAACAGCACCTCCGAATGCACAGACCACCCACTATGGACCCCTGAATCATTCATTAAAGGAAATTGGTCCAGGGGTGGATTTGGATGACCTGAATGAATCCATTATCCTGCCCTGTGGACCACCAGTACTAGAGAAGACCCCCATTATGCATGTCTGGAACAGTCGTCTGGACGAGGCCCCGATCCTGTTGGATCTCCTGACACCTATTTTAGTGAACACTTGTATTCCCCATAAAATAACAATGTAGGCACACCTTTTCATTGCGATCACCATTTCATTGTCCTTCTGTTACTCCTATTGGAAATGCATAAATTGAAAACTTACTGTTACTATTCCCCTTTGTCAATAAGAGGCGTTCCTATACAAAGTCTGACAGTGTCCAAACAGTGTGCTCAATGTCAGACTGTGTAGTGACAGGCAACATTGACAAGGGGAACAATCAACTGTCATTTCCAGGAGGCATAACAGAGGGATGACAAACCGCAGAGTATTAAAAGAATTTTCCAGGATTTTTGTACTGAGGACCTATCCTCTGGATAGCTCATCAGTGTCTTATCGGTAGAGGTCTGACACCTGGGACCCCCGCCGATCAGCTGTTTGAGAAGACATCGGCGCTTCTGTGAGCATCACTTCCTTCTGGCAGCTTACCAAGCACAGCGCCGTACATTGTATAGTGGGCGAGCTTGGTATTGCAGCTCAGGCCAGTTCACTTGGGTGACGTCACTGGCCTAAGAAAAGCAGAAAGAAGGCCGCAACGCTCAGAGGAGCAGGGGTCCCATCTAGTTGGGGTGAAACTACAAATCCCAGCACTTTCACTTATAGAAGTGAATGGAGCATGATGGGAGTTGTAGTTTCACAACTTGTGGCGTGACAGAAGTTGCTGAACCCTGGACTACTGTGGCCCTTTTAATGATACAAAGACTGGATTTCATGGGGATTACCTACTCATTTCAGGCTGCGTCCACATTACACTAGCACTTGTAGTTACGGTATTAGTAATACCAGAACTGTTGTATCTGCATATTCCAGACACCACCGCTGCCCGACAGATCCTGCACTATAAATTATTATCATTTCAGAACCATCTAGACTAGGCAAGAACAATGGGGTTCAAAAAATGGAATAGAAAAACGGAGAATCCCTTAAATTCATCTCCATTTGATCGTATACTCCTTAGTTCTTACATTCTGGTTACTTTCAGATGAGCATATTCAGTCCAGGAAACACGTCCCATGTGTGAGCTGTATTTCCTGGGCTGAACACTTCTCCTGTGACACTGACCTCACAGCATTAGGGCTCATTCACAGGCACCGGCCGCGTGACCGCTGTTTAAGTACCACGAAAAAAAATAAAAATCGAACGGACTGAAATCCCATAGTTTGCAGACTGCAGACCCATTCAAGTGAATGGGTCAGCATCCGTGATGCAGAGCACACATGGCCGGTGCCCGTATACTATAGACCCGCTGTCTGCAGGCGGCGTGTTCGTGTGCATGAGCCCTTGTAATGATTTATAATGCTGTGAATTCCAGTTTGACCGCCGCTGAACTGAATTGTACTGACAGCTTTATGCAAGTACAGTTCAGTACAGTCGTGATCAGGCAGGAACTCACAGCATTATAAATCATTATAATTCTGTGAGGTCGCGTCACAGTGCTCAGCCCAGGCAATACAGCGCGCACACACAGAGAGTGTTTCCTGGACTCAATACATGCGAAACTGGCCTTTAGCTAAGTAATTACCCGGCAAAATACAATATGAACTCTGCTGATTGTGTCACATTCAAGAATCTACCACCCCCCCCAAAGTAAAAAAAAAGAAAAATTAAAGTGCTTCTGTAACATACACATTTTTCCATGTGTGGCAAAAACCACACCGATGGGCCAAGGGCAGGGTGTTTTTTTTTTTCTTTTTTTGTTTTATTTTATAGAGTATTAAATGGACGCACAATTACACAAATTAACTTCCTATTTGAAAACCCCACCCACAGCCAATGGGCATGGTTTTCGTGCATGCGGCTACTTCAGCCTGGAGATCTGGCCTAACAGCTCAATTATTCATGTTTTCTGGATATTAACCATTAAAAAACAAAGTTTAAAAAAACAAACAAACACCCCACTGTCTTTAAGAGGCTTTTCACATGGATTGGGGGGGGGGTGCGCATTAATCTACACACACTAAACATCTGATGAAATGGTTGGAAAAAAATTACCGATTTCTTCCAGAAACAGCGCCACAACTGTCTATAGGTTGTACCTGGTATTGCAACTTAACTCTATTGAAGTGAATGGGGCTGAGCTGCAACTCCACACATAAACCAATAGACTGACCTGGTGCTGTTCTTTTTTTGGGGGGGGGGGGGAGGGGGAGAAATGTGAGCAAGACAAGAATGTCTTTTCTAGGATCTAAGTAACATTGCTATCACATGAGGCACTTAAAGAGGGTCAGTCACAGCGGGAAAACTCTGCAGGATTCACATAATGCCCCATTTATCACATTTCCAGTATAACCAGTTTACAATCCCACAGTGTCAAGACAAAGACAATAATGGTGGACTGCCTAGACTCGCAGGGATGCTCAACTTGCGGCCCTCCAAGCTGCTGTAAAACTACAACTCCCACCATGCACTGCTGTAGGCTGTCCAGGCATGCTGGGAGTTGTAGTTTTGCAACAGCTAGAGGGCATCCCTAGCCTAGAGGATCCAATTTAGGGTATGTTCACATCTGTGGCATGCCTGATGCGGCACAAATGTCTGATCAATGGTTTTTGTCCGGCTGAAATCCGGAAAGCACCCGGATCACCGCTGGACCCCAGTATAAGGGCTCAACTTGAATGGGTCAGCAATCCATCCCCACAGCAAAAATAAAAAATAAAAAAATAGAACTTTTTTTTTGGCGGTGTGGAGTCACAGAGAGAAACCCCACGGAAGCACTCCTTAGTGCTGCCATGCCTCCGTTTCCTCACCGTTCCTTCCGGACTGCAGACCCATTGAAGTGAATGGGTCCGCATCCGTGATACAGTGTGCACACGGCAGGTGCCCGTATATTGCGGGCCACAATACGGGCACGGCCGGGCAACAGCTGTGTGCAGCCCTAAATGGGGATCTGGGGGTGAACTACCAGATCCATGGAAATCCGGTAGGCTGCTCTCTGTCGGAACAGCCAGATCCGCTGCCACAGATGTGAATGTACCATTACCAGCAGACCTATCTGTACATAAAGTCGTCTCTCATCTTACTTGCCAGTTTTCTCCCTTATCTATTAAGCTGGTGCTTTAACACTCCACACTGAAACCAGTTACTCCCAGCAGAACCTACATCCCACAGATGGGGTGTCATTGCAGAACATTGGCAGCTGAGCCCCACAGATCTGATGTGTATTCCTGTGTGGATAAGTCCCATTAATGGGACTATTCTAAGTATGGTAACCCCTCTGTGGTTTCCGCTTCTCTAAGTGAGGATTTCAAATCTGCCCAGAAAGATAAATTCAGTGCCCGTATGAATGGCATTGTGTAATTCCCATTCAATACAATGCCATGCGAATTTCGGAGTGGAATGCACTTTGAAATCCACATGAACATTGTGCTGTGTGAACACGCCGTAACAGCAAAATCGAAAATACATAAAACACAAGATCAAAAACAGAGAAAAAACACACACAGTTTGGTGTCTCAATGGCTAGAAAAACCTAAGTGATTTTCAGCTGTGCAGTAGTGCCATCCATACCAGTGCCAATGACATTTACACAAGTGTACATCTTTGGTAGGTGCCCAATAAAAGTACCGTTATTATAAATACATGTTTAGGGTTTACACATTATAATCAGTAGACATACAACATTACAACTTCTCCAAAGCATCAGAAGAGCCGTGATGGATTTTGTACCATATGCAGCTAACAGGTTTCCATTATTTGGAAACCTAGGATCTTACATAGGGTCAGATATGATAATATGCAGATAATTCATACCTGCAGGGGCAAGTGATGTAATACAAATCTATGGAATGTCACATAAAGTAGTACAACATGATGGGGGAGATATTCATAGGGTTCATGAGCTTGGATCCGCATTACTTTATAAAATTAAGGGTGATAAGTTGTCCTACAATGACAACTTATCACCTATCCAGAGAACAGTTGTCGTAAGTTTCTGATTGGTGGGGGTCCAACCGCTGTGACAACACCAATCACAGGAACAGGGGGCCCCACTTCTCCAGTTTAAGTGGAGCAATGGTCGAACGTGTACTCTATGAGACTGCTGGAAGGAGCCGAGCTGAGGAGCCCCTGTTCACCTAAACCTATTTGCTGCTTCTCAGATTTTTGTCACTAGGAATCTCCAACATCTCAGAACATTGGGTTGGAGATTCTTTCCGAGTTGCCAGAACAGTATTTTAGATAACTTTCCTTTTAAAAATCTCTAAAATCTCCATCCACATTTACTTGTAAATAAATCTGATTACTAAAGCTGCAAAAAGTAACAGGAATTTCAAAGCAGCGTCAAAGCCGTCGGATCTCTCTCTTTATAGTCCATTCCATTAGTAGTCTGGAATCATGGACTTCAGCAATGAGATCAAGATCAATTTGATCTTTAACCTTAAATACTAAACCAGCCCTTAGCAAAAGGCCAAACTAATCAGAGTCAGACTGGTTGCCGGGGACACACTGTTTTGCAACCTTGTGTTGGGCCTAATATATAGAGTGTATTCCTAGCATCCAGGCTGTCTCAAATAACGCACCAGTTCAACTGGTTTGCCATAGAGAAGTAAAAGAAGCCTATCAGCACTCACACCATGATGCTCAGCAGACGAATGAAGAGGGGAAGCAGCACACATTATGTTGCTCACCATCTGTGCATTATTAATCAGATTTTTCTAAAAGTAAACTCCAAAAATCCAAAGTCCCTGCCTGGCCAGCTATCTGTCCCACACTCTACAGGAAGTGCAGCACAGAGGCATCAATGGTACCTGAAAACCCTGAGGCCTGTCTCCCTCTGGATACAACATTCTAGGGCATGTTGGGAGTTGTAGTTTTAAAATTGTTGGAGAACCAAAGAATGTAGGTGACTCTACACTATGGTCTTCTACTGCTGTATTTCACAAACATCTTTGGTGGGTTGTTTTCTTCTTTAACCCGGTTTTTGGTGTGCACGCTACCAATTTCCTGCAGTAGAATAATTTATCAGCTGCCATTGTGACGACTAGAAACCATGGTCCTTGTGAAAAATGCATAAAGTGAAAGTCCCCGCATTTTGTAAGCTAACTAGGTCCTGACTAGTTTCTTAATATCTTTAAATGTGTTGGAACTTTCCTGTTACACAGCTCCTTATCCCCTGCATAGACAGTGTTACAGTGATACAATTCTGCAGTCACCATTAGGGGGAGCTTAAGAGCTTACAGCATACAGATTTACAATTGAATTCAATGCATGAACAGTATGCAGGAAACTGCTAAACTCCCTCTATTGGTGACTTCAGAAACTCACAATGTTGTCAAATAACTTGGACTTTCACTTCAAGAAGTGCGTGTTGTTCTCTGCAATGGAAAAAGGAAACGTAAAAAATACTATTACACTACTGCACAGGCTGAGGCCTGGCCTCACAGATTCAAGGCAATATTTGCCAAGCCTGGTCTTGTTGATCAGCAAGTACTGACTTAAATGTCTTAAGGCCAATTCCAGTGTTACACAAAGTCCTGAAGTAGAATTATGTTCTCTCTTGGTTGAAAACAAAATCCTTTAAGTTCCATCCTGAGTTGATATTCAGCGTTTCAGAGCGGGGCTCCTGTTCTCCGTGTCACGGATATCTTTCTGTAAAGCGGACAGGACCTGGAATATAGCATACACATCTGGTGTCAATTGTTTCAGCAAGTCAGAAGGGACCTGTGAAAAAAACATTAGGCTTCTGCAATATGTTGTAGTGTTTGGAACCCCTCACAGGAACTCACCTATTTAAGGGATTCTGTGATCTCATACATTGGGGGCGTAATTGCTAGTATATGTCCCCAATGTCTGATAGGTCCCACATCTTGGATTCGTACCTATCTCTAAAACGGAGCCCGCAAAGAGGAGAGCAGACCGCACATGCACGGCTGCACTCCATTTTTATGGGAGTGCCGAAAATAGCACTGGCTCCCAGTGCTCCCATAGAAATGAATGGAGGTCGGCCGCACATGCTCAGTCCGCTCTCCTTCTCTTTGCGGGATCCGTTTTAGAGGTAGGTGCTGTACCTATCAAACATGTATGAGATGGCACAACCCCTTTAAGGTACGACCACACGTGGTCTATATAGAGCAGGTTTTCTGCAGTGACGTTGCATTCAGAAAATCCACAGTAGCTACCAAGAGGATGACATTTTAAAAAAAAAAAAAAAAATCTCATCTATAAATTGCGGAAAATTTCTGAAATAAAATAACTTGACCTGCGGTGTGGATGTCAATTTATGTTGCAGATTTCAAGCTTCTAAATGCAGAGAGTGAGTGAAATCTGCAGCGAACCCGCAAGATTACCGCTATGAATTCCGCAACATAATCCACCGCCAATTCACAGCAGACCCCCCATTGCTTCGGAGGACTCTGCAAGTCTGTGTGTTACATGATCATCCATTCAATAGGCAGCGTTTAATGGCAGCAGCAGCCACAAGGAAGGGTGTTGTCCTACATGAACAACCTGTTCAAAGCATGGGAGAAATTTCAATCTGAGAATTTTTGTATTTAAAGGGGTTCTCCGGGAATTAAGAAAATGAAAATACGCAAATATTACTTTATTATAAATATATTCCCAAATACCTTTCATTAGGTATAATGGCTCGTTTTGTCTAGGGAGTAATGATTAGGAGAAACAAAATGGCCGCCGTCCTATTCGTACTCACAGAACCTGTCCTAATCACACAGCAGGACAAGTTACTTCACAACACTGAGGTAAAGAGCTGCCTCATCCTCCTCTCTGCTCTGACTGTCAGAGATTACGATCCTGACTACAGTTCAATATGATATTTAGCTGAATCTTTGTAGGAATGGCGTTCATGAGGAGACATGAAGTACAGAGAGGACGGACAGAACAGACTGGGGTAATGGAGAATGCACAAGAGTGCTGCTGCTCATCAGCCACACCCCCACCCCCCTGTTCAGTCCCATGAACTCCATTCCTACAGAGATTCAGCTGACGATCTTATAATCTGTATTCAGGATCCTTAATCCGTGTGCCTCCTGTGTGATTAGGACAGGTTTTGTGTGTACTAATAGGACGGAGGCCATTTTATTTCTCCTAATGAGCCAAAATGAGCCATTATAACTAATGAAAGGTATTTGGGAATATATTTATAATGAAGTAATATTTAAGTATTTTCATTTTCTTAATTCCCAGAGAACTCCTTTTAGCAGCAGTCAACAGGAGGCGGCGTCTAGGGTGCTCTGCGTTTTATTAGACTGCGTCTCTGATCTGACACTGGTGGGTGTACCTATGGCACCAATTATTTAGGCTGCTACTAAAAATACTGCAATACCAAGTGGGTCGCTCCCATACCTGAGCCCACTTCTTGTTCCGGCTCTGCATCTGAATTGCGGCAATAGAGGCAAATAAGTCGTCAGCGATTAAGTCCTCCGGGAGCTTGGTCAGAAACTGGGCAATGTGAATGAAGTCCATTCTAGTTAAAATGTCTTCAAAAAGTCTTAGTATTCCCAAGGCAGTTCTGAAAAGAAACTCCTCCCCGTCACGGCAGAACACGTCCCAAACCCGGCACGCCAGATCCAGTGGTAGAGACTTACTGTACAGGGTAAAAATCCTGAGGGGAAACATACAAATGCCATTCATATGACAATACATTCCCATGTAAATATCATTACTAGTGCTGGATGAAGTCAAATCTTATGAAAATCAATGCTCTCTGCACTGATCTGACAGGTTAGCTCACGGGGATTGCAGTATTCATTCTGACCAGCAGATGGCAGAAGAGTACAAGCAAAGTGGTCTGTGCCAAAACCACCAAACATTATTAACATGAAAGTCAAGATGAACAATGAAAACAAGCATTTGTCAGGTCAAGACAAGAAGTATACAGCCTCCTGATATGCAATACACAGCCAATTTGGGTCTGCTAAGACCCAGCAGCTCCTGCAGTTTACCAGTAACCAGAAGGGCAGCATGGCCGTGTCCGGATTTGTATACACAGTACCCATTGACCACCATGTATATAACAATAAGGTGGCTGGGACAGTACAAAAAACCTTCACAATGGGGAGCCTAGCTGTCTCTGCAACAGGCTCCCTGCTCCTGCACGATCTGCATGTGACGGCAAACCTTGCACAGCCAAGTGTGGACTGCCATATATAGTCTAAAGATTGTCCAGAAAGGTTATAGGCATTGCCCCAGCAGACATGACCCCTTTCATATTGCAGCCATTGGCTGTTCTGCATGGGTTCTGCTCTAAGCACACAGCTCAACTTAGTGTGGGAAGCCTTATCTAGTGGTCTAAGTAATTTGTGGACATCTCAGGACCTTTAGAATGGCTACCAAGCCATGAATCCTAAGGCACGGTACATGGAGGCATACAATCACGCATCACTCTTACCAGTCTATTAGGTAGATATCGGGGGTCAGATTATTTTTCTTGAAATGGGCAAATAATCTCGGCAAATTTTCTTCAAAAAATACTTCAAATGCTGCAAAGTAAGTTAACATCTGGGAAGAAAGGGAGCGCAGAGAAAGAACACATTAGAACAGGCAACAATTTACAATTTAGCAAATGAGCCCAATCTTACTGTTTTATACTCACTAGCAATGATGGGAGGAATATTTTAAAGGGTATTTCCATGCTTTCATTTATATTATATCATATTATATATTATATTACATTATATCACATTATATTACCGGTATATTATATTATTTTCCTTCTGCCCAGGTAGGGAATATAGAGGTATTAGGTCAGTGATGGCTAACCTCCGGCACTCTAGCTGTGGTGAAACTACGACTCCCAGCATGCAAGTGTGAATCTTGGGAGTTGTAGTTTTACCACAGCTGGAGTCTGTCCATGTATTACCTGTAGTAAGGCAATCATCTCAGCTAGCAGATGGACTTGTAAAAGCTGTTAGGACGCTGTCACACGTGCAGGTTTGTGCTGCAGTCTTTATTTCACATTCATAAAAACCTCCATGTAAGAAAACCAGCAGATTATACAACAGCCATAGATTTTCAGACCCTCCTGGACTTTAGTCACAGTCTGAAACCAGGGCGGTGTAAAATGTGTCAGCTGAAGGAGGTTTCTCTATTTCTAAGAAAAGACTTAAAAAAAAAAAAAATTAAAGCAAAATAGAGCTTTTGCAACTTTTTGCACTTGTGCAAAATTTTAGGAACTGGGCAAAATTTTGCGACATTTTTGCACTCGCTTGTGCTAAATTTTGCGAATTTTTGCATTTTTACACCACTCACTCTAGTTTTGTAATGTGGGTGTGGTTAGCTATGTTAAGGAGTTTCACTGCAGATTTATCATGGAGACATTTGATATATGTGGCATAAAGCACTCCAACTCAGACTCCAGCACTTTCAATGGATTTCAAATTTTCCCCTCATGATAAATTCCCCCTTTGACTTTTCTATAATCTATATTCTAATCCTCTAATTTGTATGTATAATCTGTTTTTAAAGGGAATTTCTGGGAGTACACTACTGATGACCTATCCTCGGGATCAGTTGTTTGAAGAGGTTGCAGTCCTGCTGAAGCTTGACCACGTAGTTTCACAAGCCACTTGTTTGCTTTAAAGGCGTTATCCAGGAATTTATATTGATGATCTGTCCTCTGTATAGGTTATCGATATCAGATTGGTGGGGGTCCCTAATCAGCTGTTAGAAGAGGCCGGGTGCTGAGTGAGCACCGCGCCCCCTCTTCCTAGGCCATGTGAAGTCACCATACATCTGTCACATGGCCTAGGTGCAGCTCAGTCCCATTCAAGTCAATGGGGTTGAGCTGCAATACCAAGCACAGCCACTAAACAATGTACAGCGCTGTGCTTGGAAAGCTGCTGGGAGCCAAATGTGCTCACCAGAGCTTCAGTGAGTGCGGCGCTCCCTGAAACATCGGTGGGGTCCGATCATATTGTATAATTATGACCTGTCCTGAGGATTGGTCATCATTATTAATTCCTGAATAATCCCTTTAACTGCAAAAGCTAACTAATGCTATGATTGTATAAACATGCAATATGTTTTGAGTCTGTATATAGTGATAATAGTCCTTCATTTATATATGATTTAACTACTGCCATAAAACCAGTGTGATATACAGCTTAGAACTCTGTACTCTGACCCTTTACCTCACAACATAATATGTTCGAATAGCACAATTGTATAATATTGGCTCTATTCACATTTGTGTTTCCTGGTATTGTTAACCATACAGCCATGAAATATAAAATACTGGGACCCTGACAAACCCTATTAAAAGGGCTCACCGGTACCATAGCTAAAGTTTTAAAAACTTGCCTAGAGTGTCCCAAACACTGCATAGTTTTGTCCCATCTACTTGTTTTTGATGTCAGCATGTTCTTTCCACGGTTCTCAGCATCACTGTATCCCGGCAGGATGTTTACATGCAGAACATCCCGCTTGATTTTCTAACCATACCCATCATGCTTTGGTCTATAATGTTTGTCATGGACTTGTTCCACTTAACTAACATGTGTGGTGGGCCTGACTACTGCAGAGGACAGTTCAACATGTGGAGCAAGCCCTGAAAAACATCATAGAGCAAAGCATGCCGGGTATTTAGAAAGGAAGATGATGATAACAGGAAGCCCTGCATGTAAACATCCTGCCAGGATGCAGTGATCCTGAGAACAGGGGAAGTAAAGTGCTGTTTATGGGGCAAAAATATGCAGTGTTTGGGGTACTCTAGGTAAATAAAAAAAAATTGTTATGGGACAAGGGAACCTCTTAAAAAAATGTCCATTAGTGTCCATTTGAACCCACTGAAAAACAGACTCATCACAGCATCATGGTTTATTTCAAGTGGAAGCCTATTGTGAGCAAAGCCCTAGAGCATAGGTGGCCAACCTGTGGCTCTTGAGCCACATGCGGCTCTTTGCCTCTTCAAGTGTGGCTCTTTTGGTGGAGCCGGGAAGCAGTTAGGCTGACTTACTCTCCACCCCATGCTCAGATCTCTATTCCTGATTGAGCATGTTGCTACTCTGCAGCTACAGCTCACTCTTCACTACATCCTGATGCGCACAGTGTCAGAACATAGTATGTGGAGACGCGCGCTATCGCCTGGTATTGTGCGCATCAGGTCACATTGGAAAGCATGTAGCAAGTGCCCAATCAGGGGAGGTAGAAGATTTTTCTAAATTATAGAACTGAGAATCAGGGTCTGATCTAGGCATGGGAGCTTCTGATCTGCGCATGGGAGCTTCTGATCTGAGCATGGGGGTTCTGATCTGAGCATGGGGGTTCTGATCTGAGCATGGGGGGGGGGGGCAGATCTGAACAGGAGGTTCAGATCTGAGCATGAGGGGTCCTGATCTGAGCATAGGGGTCTGATCTGATTAAGGGGGTCTGGTCTGAGCATGGGAGGAGATCTGAGCACTGAGGTTCTGACACTGAGAGTCTGATTTGTGTTGAGGATCATATTTTATTCTCTTTCTTATTTTTTCTCCACTAAAAAACTAGGTGCATCCTATAGGGTATAAAATACGGTGCCTCATGTGCAAATGTATAGCTTGTGGCTCCTGGTAGTCATAGGTTTTTTTTCCTTGGCTCTTTGTGTCTGTAAGGTTGGCCACCCCTGCCCTAGAGGAACCACTGACCGTGATGTCCAATACTTACAAGGCCATGGTCTACTCTGAAGAATGCCATCTGACAAGGTTTATTCAAGAGGTTGGAAAACGCAATGAAGGCATCAGCAGTATCTAGGTTCAGGATCAGCACAGCAGCGATAAACGACATGCCCTGTACCTGGAGGAATAAGATGCTATCATTAGTACTCGACCCTGGAACAACATGTACCTCCATGACAGATTAAACATTCCGCATGGGAGCACACGATAAAAACTGGAACCCTCAGCTGTTCTGTAGTGTTCGGTTCATTCTGAGACATGCCGTGGATGAGATACTTACATAACCAACGTCAGGTCGGTAGCAAGTGTAGGCCCCTAAAATACTGTGCAGCATGTCATGATAGGGACCACCCTGAAAAATAAAGACAAGCAAATATCAATATAGCATAAGAAAGAAATACTAATTCGCCATGCAGATACACAATAAAAATCAAAAAGACCCAAGTCATGGGTAGCTTGTTTATTTCTCTGCAGTAAACCTGATTGGAGTCGGGAAGGAATTTTTTCCCCTAAAGTGAGGAAAATTGGCTTCTACCTCACAGGGGTTTTTTTGCCTTCCTCTGGATCAACTTGCAGGATAACAGGAAGAACTGGATGGACAGAGGGCTTTTTTAGGCCTTATAAACTATGTTGCTATGTTACTGTATAACACTGCATGAAGAGCAATTCCAGAGTAGACACTTATTACTGCAATCTCTCACTAAGCAAGGCGACTCATGGAGATAATACGTGGACAGGATAACCCCGTCTGAATTGATCAGCAGAATGTATGTTGAGGAATCTGCACAAGTACAGTACAATGTAATTGAATGGGGGGATTTACAACTATGCTTCACAGGCAGTGTCTAAAATCTCCACCAGGCCGTCCCTTATCTGGTGTGGAATTTTAGAGATTTCTCACTGGGGTGGAAAAGTTGCTCAGGTTTCTTTTATCTCAATCGTATAAACAAAGTGAATATAATTGAATGCAGTCAAACAGGATATATTTTCATTCACATTGCTAAATGCATCTTGTCGTACCTTCTGGAATATACACAGATTTGGAAACGTCCGGGAGATATCTAATTTTATTAGCTCCAGGCTGGCTTCCCTGTCCGATGCCGACAAACCTGAGTCTACTGAGAAATGCAGAGAAACATAATAAAGATACAGCACAGTCAGTTCTGCCCCAATACACCTCTGAACCGACCACAAGGTGTATCTACTTATCATTCACAAGTCACATTTTGGGAGAGAGGGTCGTTTTCCCCATGCTCAGCAGCTAGGACATGTCACGGGTCCTTTTCAGGCTGGCCCGGGCGCCACGGGTCCTTTTTTTCAGGCTGGCCCGGGCGCCACGGGTCCTTTTTTTCAGGCTGGCCCGGGCGCCACAGGTCCTTTTTTTCAGGCTGGCCCGGGCGCCACGGGTCCTTTTTTTCAGGCTGGCCCGGGCGCCACGGGTCCTTTTTTTCAGGCTGGCCCGGGCGCCACGGGTCCTTTTTTTCAGGCTGGCCTGGGCGCCACAGGTCCTTTTTTTCAGGCTGGCCCAGGCGCCACGGGTCCTTTTTTTCAGGCTAGCCTGGGCACCGCGGGTCTTTTAAGTCTAGCAACTTTTGGTGGACACGCACACTCAGACTACAAACCAATCACTTCTTCGAACATCTCTCAATGACATGCCACATATTTATATCTGTAAAAAATGAGAACTTTCTAATATAATTTGTGCTTCAATTCCGCAACATTTTCCAGAAAATAGAACTGAAACACCAATTACATTAGAAAAATGATTAAAAGGGTTTAGGTTTTGTACAAATAAAGCTTAAAGGGGTGGTCCACAAACAGTATTTATGACCTATCCAAAGGGCAGATGATTAATATATAATTGATGGGGGTCTGACTGCTGGGACACACACTCACTGATGTACTCAGCCATCCATTCATTTCTACAGGACTGCAGAGGACAGCATCCGTCCTATACGAGTCAATGACGCCATGGTCACACATGCACACCCCTGCTCCATGCATTTACACCTGGTGTCTTTTTTTTGCCCCATATAAACCACATTACCATACTGCATAAAGGCCTTGTGGTTCACAGGGGCAGCACTAAAACAAAATGACGTCATGTCCTTCTACATAACTTCTTACCTTCATTTTCTCCATCGGACCCTCCCATGCTCAGCGATTTCCATCGATCCTTAGCCCGAGATAAACAGATATCGTAGAGCTCTAAAAAATAAAACATACAACCGCTTGACCAATATCCTACAATATATATCACATAAAATTTACATTTTATATACTCAGTTTTGAGTACCCCAACATATCATTTTATCTTCTTTTCAATGGCTGATATTACATTAAATGAGTAGGGCCCAGAACACTGTGCACCTGAAATATACTCAATTACCTATTCATTTACTTAATTTCTTATTTTATTCTTGGTTTATCAGCATAAATGTCACGAGAGTTACATAATGGGTTGACTCATCTCAACACACCCTTTCCATACGTCCTATTCGGCCGGCTTAGAATTCTTCTCCATTATTAGAAAGCCACTTTTGAAGTGTAGTTTGAATGTAATACCACATCCCACCAGTAGTGAGGGCTGCAAGCAAAATTCCTGACTGGCTGGGTAATAAAAGCCGGGAATTCCTGAAGCTGTACCTGTGGTAATCAGCCGATCGCTAGTCAGGATTTAGTTTAAAAAGGAACGGCCTTGATGAGACAATCCCCTTAAATGAAAATTGGTGTAACACTGCGCGTGCCGTCTCCTCATACAGCTGATCGGTGGGGGTGCAGAGTGTCGGACCCCCGCCAATCTGATATTGATGACCTATCCTGAGGAGAACCCCTTTAAACAAATAATACTAAAATCTTACTGCCGTACAGGCTCTAGTCTTACCGTGAGTGATATTTAACTCATTGCCAATTGCCAAACTCCAGACTTTTCCCCTCACGCTAGGTGGGATCCCCTGCCACCACATCTCTCGAACTTTTCGAGAACAGCACCTAAATGGCAAAATGGTGTAAGACCTATTAATAATAGGTTAAAACATCCATGCATATTAAGATATAAGAAATAATGCAGTTTTCACACTGGCCACTAGGGCGCACCAATGAGACACCTTCCCTGATATGGACATCTCTTTTTCAGCAGCGCTGCACAGAGTGTTATCAGTAGAGCCTACCCCTAGGATAGAGTTATAATAACTGAGCTATAGGAATATTGTACTGCTGGATACTAAAAAGGCAGGATTTACCATAGATGATGATAATATCAGAGAGTGTACACACACATCTGCCCTTATTCTTTACAGTGAGACAAACTGGTATGCAGCAACTCTGGTCATTTTCGGGTCTATATGGGAGGAGGTTCTCTTCCTCTTCTTGGAGACCCTATGAGGTTACCGCATAGCAAACACTGCACCATCTATACCAGTGGTGGTCAACCCATCAAATCCTAGGGGCCTCAAATGTGCACCTTAAAGGGTTGTTCCATGAAAAACATTATACATTATTCAAACCAACACCTGGATCTGAATACATTTGTAATTACATGTGTTTAAAAATTTAGTATAGTCACTGAGGTACTTAATAAGATATATCTGTACAGTGCCACCTGCTGTTAGTTCTTTTGCTTATTTATCTGTCCACTTCCCTAACGTGGACACACATGCTCCGTTCTATCCTTCAACTGCCAACGGCCACATCTATTGGTAGAAGCTGTTAGAGCTACAACAGAGCTGTCAAAATGAGAGAGCTGCTGCAGAAAGGACATGCCCCCGAGCTGCCAACTTAAAATATATTTAGCAGAGCGACTGGAGCAATGAATGGGGAGATCTCTGGATCCATGTGAGGTACAGTGTTTGTTCTAGCTTTGTTAGAAAGGTATTGTTATGTACTGTATGATGTCTGATTTTCATTTTTTTTTTTTTACGTTTTTCATGGGATAACCCCTTTAACACCAAAAGAACTACACACCACATTCAGGCACATCTGGGTTCATGTACATGCACAACCTTTTTTTCTATGGCCTATACATTATACTACAAATGACGTAACTGAGGAGATGGTGGGAGTGCCTCCATAAGAGAAGGTCTTTTGTTCTTCATGGTTGGGCAGAGCACTGTGTACAGCAGCGCCCCCGTCTGACCATTATCTTGATGATGCAGATGCACCATATAAGCAAGGCCTCTGACACTGGTCTATACAGAAGATGATAGAATTTAAAGGGTTTCTGTCACCAGTTTTTTCAGTATGAATCAGGCTGACATTAGAGATGTGCTAATGTCACCTGATTCCAAATATATATCTGTTTATTTACTGGTGCCCCCATTTTTATATAAAATGAACTTTTATTTTATGCTAATAAGGCCTCTAGGTGCAAGGGGCGTTACCTCTGCTCCTAGAGGCTCTGTTGATTGACAGGACCAGGCAGAGAAGAAACACTCCATTCACCATAGCTTGCAAGGACCTTCAATGATGTCATGACCATATGATCAGTCACATGGTTAGGATCACACAAACAGCCTGTCTCCTCCTAAACCATGTGACTGATCACATGGTCATGACATCATTGAAGGTCCTTGCAAGCTATGGTGAATGGAGTGTTTCTTCTCTGCCTGGTCCTGTCAATCAACAGAGCCTCTAGGAGCAGAGGTAACGCCCCTTGCACCTAGAGGCCTTATTAGCATAAAATAAAAGTTTATTTTATATAAAAATGGGGCACCAGTAAATAAAACAGATATATATTTGGAATCAGGTGACATTAGCACATCTCTAATGTCAGCCTGATTCAGACCGAAAAAACTGGTGACAGAAACCCTTTAACTAATCACAGAGATTTTTGTTGCTGGACAATTCCACAGCAAAACAATCTGTATGTGATTCTATTTTTTAATATTTCATGATTTACATAAATAATGTGAATTCCAACCATTTCAATAGTTTTGCCTTCACTTACATGGATTCCCAGTTGGGCAGAACCTCGTTGCTCCACATGAGAGCGGCGTTTCCAATGCTTTCCTCCAGTTTGCACCTCTCCTCCAGCTGTTTTTTCTTTCTCTGGGCCTCTTTAAATTCTGAAAATACAAGTGCATGATTAATACGTCAAATTTATAGTCAGTCGTAATCAGGGGAACATCTAAGGAAGGCTAGAGATCAGAGGGTCATATGAGCTGCACACCATGCGGACGGCTCATCTGAAATCAGAAATCTGCCAATCGGCGGCTAAACTAATTTTAGCACAGATACATTCACTAATGACGACTGATTAATGACTCTCCGTAATAAACTAATTGAGATGCAGAACACTTGGGTCATCGCTTCAGATTATGAACACATGTTGAGTTAACATGCTATGGTGGAAAAAAAAAAAGTTTTTGTAGTAGATAGTCCTAAGTGATTTTACTACAGAATTATGCCTCATTCACACATCAGTGTTCGGTCAGTGATTTCCATCAGTTATCGTGAGCCAAATCCAGTGCGGCTCTAAACACAGAACAGGTGCAGTTCTTTCCCTTATACCAGGGGGCGGAATGGGAACTTAAAGTGGCCCTGGAAAAAATACTAAAACTGTCCCCGTTTTGTAGTCGGGTCCAAATTGATGGAGGGTAGAGCCAGCAATACCACATTGTGGCACATTATACCACCCCAACAGAACCAAATATCACAGTCCATCACAAAATACTGCCAGCAGCACAAAATACATCCCCAAAAACTTCCACTAGGAGGCTGTCATGGAGGCTCAGGCGGCCCCCTGGGCATCAGACCACTGGGAAACTTCCCTGTAAGGTCTAAGGCCAATCCGCCCCTACCTTATACCTTATGTCTGTGGAGGCTCCAATCCTGGTTTTGGCTCACAATAACCGATAACTGAAATCACTGATGAAAATTTATAGGGGGAGAGACTGTATCCAGCGACTAGCATCCAACTGAAAAGGACATAGTAAAGCACTACGAGGGGAATGTCACGTCATTGGCTTCTTCAAGCAACCAGTATCGTCGGCAGGGCACTTAGCAATTCTGATTGGCTAAACAAAGCTCACCGTTCCTCATAATGCTCCTCCTAAAATATCCTTTATACTGAACAGTCCTCTAGTTGTATAGTGGACGAGGTCTGCAGATCCCGCACCTGTCACTGTGTGCATGGCTACATTATGTTGTCCATGCTGACTTAATATCAATCTTTTGTGTAAGTGATGAAGGACATCACCATAAACTTCCTCTTAGTTTTCTGGGTGATGATCCTAGACTTAATTTACCCCATATGACGACTTAGGCTACTTTCACACTAGCGCTTCGATTTTCCGGTATTGAGATCCGTCATAGGGACAATGCAAGTCAATGGGGACAAATCCGTTTTCTCTGACACAATCTGTCACCATAGAAAACAGATCCGCCCCCCCCACTGACTTTCAATGGAGTCGGAGTCGTCTTGGCTATGTTAAATATAATACAACCGGATTCGTTCATAACGGATGCAGATTGTTGTATTATCAGTAACGTAAGCGTTTTTGCTGAACCCTGCCGGATCCAGCAAAAACGCTAGTGTGAAAGTAGCCTAATGCAGGGCTCAAAGGGGCGGCACATGACACAGGGATTCAAATAACATCAAAGAGAGAATCCTTGTACAATGCACTCTCCCTCCTTTAAAGGGCATCTGTCAGCAGTTTTGTACCTATGACACTGGCTGACCTGTTACATGTGCTCTTGGCAGCTGGAGGCATCTGTGTTGGTCCCATGTTCATATGTGCCCGCATTGCTGAGAAACATGATGTTTTAATATATGCAAATGAGCCTCTAGGAGCAACAGGGGTGTTACCATTACACCTAGAGGCTCTGCTCTCTCTGCAACTGCTGCGCCCTCTGCACTTTGATTGAAAGGACCAGGTGTGATGACATTTACACTGTCTGGTCCTGTCAATCAAAGTGCAAAGGGGGCGGCAGTTGCAGAGAGAGCAGAGTCTCAAGGTGTAACGGTAACGCCCCCATCGCTCCTAAAGACTCATTTGCATATATTGAGACATCATTTTTCTCAGCAATGCGGGCACATATCTACATGGGACCAACACAGGTGTCCTCAGCTGCCAAGCGCACATGTAACAGGTCAGCCAGTGTCATAGGTACAAAACTGCTGACAGATGCCCTTTCACTTTTTGAAGGGTTGTTGTGCTCATCTGCAATGGACATTTAGCACCTGTCCACATCATGCGTCCTGAGCCGTCTATTCCTCCTCACGGCACAACCAGGAGTCTGAATGGAGGTATGGTCCAGCATGTGTTACCATGTCTATGGGACTAATGGAAACAGCCATGAACTGTCCTCCCCTGTTTCCATCAGCCTACAGATACTGAATGAAGTGTTAGTGTGCATGCTCGACTGCTGCTCCATCAAACTCTTCCTCACTTTGGTATGACAGTAAAGAGCAACCGAGGGGCTCAGAACCCCGTTCAAGTGCTTGTGGGGTCCCAGTGATCGAATATTTATCATCTGGAATCACGTTAGTGTATTGCCGGATGAACCCGCCATCCAGCAATCTAATGTACATGGAGAACTCCTGCCTGTACGACAGATGATGTCTATGGAGAGAAGGATGAGGCAGACTGAACTTTTTCCACCCAATCCATTTATTGTCCCAGGAGATAAGTTGCTGCCCACTGAAAATATATAAAAGCATGACTAAGCCAAGCATTTATGAGTATGGGGGAGTCAGCCGAGACAGCGAGCATTTACACGACCTCGCCCCTGATCAATGCACAATCACATTATATTCCTGGGACCTGCAATTATTAGAAGAAATTGACTCCTGCTCTGGATTTCAGGTCGGAGTAGAGCGGAGCAGCATCGATCTGTCACGTCCTCACATAAAGCAAGGATTTAGAGTTCGCCCCGCAGCTTAGCATGCAGGAAATGTACACAGATAACCTACTTCTCCCAGCCATGAATAAAACATGCACATCAGAACAAGTGCCTACACTGCCCGGCATTGATTGGGAGCTGGGTGAGTCAGTATCTGCTGGAACGGGATCGTCTTTTATTGCAGGTTACGGGTTTTCTGGCTGGAAGTTAATGAATAATAGTCATCAGGGGCTTTGATTAACTCAGGATTGGCCAGATCTCTGCTCACAGGCTCCAAACCCGATTTATAGCAAAACCCCTGGTGACTTATTCGGTTTTGTCACTTTTGGGAGACATTCTAGAAACATAACAAACCTGATAATCTGTTATCACATTAGCTGGATTATCATATTTGAAAAAGGTAGAAAAATGCATCTTATACAAGATCCTACTGTATGAGCGTGTTCAGTGTCACCACCCAATATTCTCACTCAGCAGACCACCCCAATCAAGAGAATAATGGACGTAGTGTGAGAATGACCGGGGTGAAGTTGTCATTCCATGCTTTGTCATGGCTATTTGGGTGACGTTCATATTGTGAGGCAGGGGCGGACTGGGACGTTAAAGTGGCCCTGGAAAAAGTCCTAAAAGTGGCCCTGTTTTGTAGTTGGGTCCAAACTGATGGAAGGCAGGGCCAGCAATACCATATTGTGGCACATTATACCAACCCAACAGAGCCAAATACCACAGTCCATCACAAAATACATCCCCAAAAACTTCCACTGGCCGGCTGTGAGGAGGGCTCAGGTGGCCCCCTGGGCATCGGCCCACGGGGAGATTTCCCTGTAAGGTCTATGGCCAATCCGCCCCTGTTGTGAGGGTCTACTGTATTCCCTGGGGGCTGTGTCAGAGTACACAGAGCCTAGAGGACTCCTAGGCTAAGTGCACAAGATCAGGATTGCGTGTGGAAAACCCACACCGCACAGTGTATTGTATGTGAATTTGAAATTCTCACGTACATGATGCGGATTTGGACATGCGGTGTAGATTTTAAAATCCGTACCAGATCTGTACACCTTCTGTGCACTGCCAAATCCTCCCTTGGAACTAATGCTTACAGAATATCTCCAAACATTGGGAGACCAATAGAACACACCATGATTTTTTTTCTGTTGGATTTGTACAGAATCTGGCTTCCAGGGCCCCCAACAATTATCCGTTTCAGAAAGCGCTGGTGCTTGCAGTGGCTCAGCGCAGTACATTGTATAGTGGCTGTGCATGGTATCACAGCTCTGCCCCTTTCCCTTCAATGGGGCCGAGCTATGCCTAGGCCTTGTGACCAATGAACATGGCGTCACAGGGCTTAGGCTAAGCTGCGAAAATGTCACGGAGCTACTGTTAAAGGGGGTTAGCCAATATCATAAACTGCCCCACCATGTGCTGGGCCCCTGTACACAGATAAAAACATCCGGTGTCGGGGGGGCAGCCGATGGCGGGTGGGGACAAGGACGAGCCCCCCCCTCCAGGGACCAGGAGCGGCGCAGGGAGCGGGCTAATTATATTCTATGTACATGGGGGGCTGTTTATAATATTGGATAACCCCTTTTGTTTATAATATTGGATAACCCCTTTAAGCGCTGTTGCCTTCTCAAACAGCTGATCAGCATGGATTCAGGTGTCGGACCCCCACCGATCAGATACTGATGGCCTATCCAGAGGATAAAGTCTTGGAAAGCCGCTTTAAAATGTAGAAAAGATCTGTAAAGATTGTATGCTAAAGGGGTCTTCCAGGAATTAGAACTTGATGACCTATCCTGAGAATAGGTCATCAGTATTTGACTGATGGAGGTCAGACTCCTGACATTCAGCGCCGAACAGTGTATTGTGGCTGCGTTTGGTATTGCAATTTAGTTCCCTCCACCTAAACGGGACTGAGCTGCACAAAGACCACGTGACTGATGGACATCACGTCACTGGTCTGAGCTCTGCGGCCCCTTCCAACCACTGATGTCTCACCAATTACATGTTATAGGTCCTATCCTGAGAATAGGTCATCAATATTTAAGTCCTGGAAAATCCCTTTAACTGATTCTTGTATAGTTTGCTTATCCTATTAGAGGAAAATATTCGGAGGATCATGGTTTCAGTTTACATGTAAATTATATGGAAAGTAGTGTGAACAACCCACAGAGCAGACATGTACAACCTCCCGCCTGGGGGCCCCAATGTCTGTCTGATACGGTCTGCGGCAGGATAGACCTCTCAGCGCCCAGCTCTTAGGCTAGGGTTACATTGGCTTGTGTATAGCCTGCAGCACCGCAGACATTTTAGAACTAGGACACTGGGTTGGACGTTTTTGCTTGCCCCATACATGATCGGGTATTTACCTCTCCTTTTAGCTTGGGCCACCATTTCTTCATATTCTTGTCTGTGTTTCTGGGCTTCCTCCGCTGGTTTGGCTGGAAGGTTTCTGTGGAGATTACACATATTGCTGTGTCAGTGCAAGTCTAAGTACAGATTGAAAAAACACTGCATAGAAGAGAACTGCTGTAGAAGCTTAAAGGGAGTCTGTCAGCAGGAAATTTACCAATAAACCAGGCACAGTGCCCTGTAGGGCTAGCTCTGCCGACTGTAATGATACCCTTCATGTAGTGATCTGTTGCTTCATTCTGCAGAAAAAGTACTTTTAATCCATATGCAAATTAGCAGTTAAGTGCAATGAGGGCGGGCCCAAGCCACTCTGTGCACCCTTGCTCCTCCTGCTTCCTCTGCCAACCCCTCTCTCTCTCCTTCTAAACTGACATGGCTAGGTTCCTGCACAGTCATCTCGCCTGTCAATCAAGGAAGTCTCCATGCACTGACTACCTGCTGAACCTCTGACAGACTTGTGTTTATAAACAGTAGCCAATCACACGAGGAGGAGCTGAAGGGGGAGGGAGAGAACAACAGCCTCAACCAATGCAGAGAGGGGGGCGTGTCTCAGACTACCTCAGCCTCCCATTATGTACTTTAGCTCAAGTGTAGTCACAGATTTAAAAGCAGTCAATCAGCAAGGTGTGAGCAAAGTAAATAGCAGGTAATCATCCGCTTACTTCGATACTGGATTTGCTTTAACTTATTGCTGTACAAAAGAACATTTTAACTCAATAAATACATTTCCTAAAAATAAACTTTTGACAAGTAATCCAGTGTAATCTGTGGGAACACTTGTCAGAGGTGTTCAGTTTCTCTGCAGCGCCTCCAAAGGATAAATAAAGCATTACATGGCATCCATTGAAGTTAGATGCTGGGTCACCCTGACACAGACATGCTCTGTAAACCTGGCTAACTGATTAAGATCCCAAGTGAAAATCCTCTCCAGGTTATATAGTAACCTGTTAATATTTACTGGACAACTAATAGGCAAAGGGATGAATAAAACATCCCGTCCCTTTAAAAACACGACAGTAATGTGACACCTGCAGAAAGAATATACGGCTCAGGAAAATTACAGCACCGCTTCAAACAGGGAAAACAAATGCGATCAGCTGTGGCGGGGACATTTCTCCTCATCATACAGGCCGGTCACGTCCGCAGTAATACATATCAGACGGCCAATCTTTGCTCCGTGTATAAATCAATCATAGATTTACAAGACCATATCCAGACCCATAAATGTAACACTCAGTCTGCACTGACAGTAACGCAGGGCTTGGTGCAGAAAGTAACACGCCCGGAAAATCAATTTCATAACGAGAACATATCTTCGTCAGTTAAACAGAAGATTTAAAGGGGTATTCCCATCTCAGACAATGGGGGTTTAGCGCTAGGATATGCCCCCATTGTCTTATAGGTGCGGGTCCCACCTCTGGGACCCGCACCTAAACCGAGAACGGAGTCCCGAAAGTTGAGGAGGGAGCACTGCGCATGAGCAGCCACCCTCCTTTCATTTCTATGGGGTCTCCAAAAAAAGCTGTGCACTGGCTTGGCTATTTCCGTCAGCCCCATAGAAATGAACAGAAGTGGTGGCCGCACAAGCGCTGTGCGCTCCCATTCACTACACTTCGTGGTGGCCAGAAAAGGGGAAACCCAGGGTCCCCTGGCCTCCACCTTCCTCGTTCCATTCACGGTGTAGGTGCGGGTCCCAGAGGTGGGACCTGCACCTATCAGTCAGTGAGGGCATATCCTAGTGCTATACCTCCATTGTCTGAGATGGAAATGCCCCTTTAAAGGGTTTGGGTCACCAGAACCTTTAAAGGCTACATATACCCCCTCCCCTCCCAACCTATTTATTATTTATTGTCTCATAGCATTAAAAAAATGAAGCAATTTTGCATATTTTCTTGATTAAAAGTGTTCTAATCCTTTGAAGATCTATGCGTCTCCGTGGTAACAGACTACAAACCGTTTGTAGTCAGATTATGCAGTCATGCTCCCTACTATACCATGCTTCTTCCAAACTAACCAGAAGTGAAAATTGGAAGGGAGTATGAAAGCAAGATCAGACGACACAGGGTTTGTTTGTAGTCTGTTACCATAGAAACACACAGGTCTGCTTTAGCAATAAACACATAATGAGAATTTTTTTAGGTTTACTTTACACGTGAGAACTTGAGAAATAATAGGATAGAAGGGTGGACAAGACATTAAAGAAACATTAGTAGATGCGCCTGTACTCACTAAAAGCCCCACAGTTGTCCAATACTTCGTATGCAATAAAAGAGCCTGAGCACCTGAAGACGTCTACACAATTACAGTAAGTGGACACCAAATCCTGATGAGCACTACAAACTTTCCAGAAAGGCTCAGCCGATTCCTTGGAATCTTATCCACTTGGTACTCCTGGTACACTTGGTACTCCTGGTACTGTAAAATGTTGTGTGACAGCAAATACGGAGCAATGCCTGTCCTTTGTGGACATTCCCTAAAAGTGAACATGGGGAATGGGCAGTAATTCCCATGAGCAGCAATGATTTACTAAAGAGGACCCGTCACCACTCCATGTCTGCTTTAGTAAGAATAATAATCTTTATCTATACAGCGCCACCATATTCCGCTGCACTTTACAATTCAGTGGGTTCATGTACAAAACAAAACACATCACAAAGTTACCGGCTAAGATACAAGATTGTACTGAAAGCCAAATCTACTGATAGTCTTTCCGATGGGGGCAGTGTAGAGAGAGAAGAGTAGAGAACCTAGAACTGAACCCCGAAGAACCCCCCAACATCAAGAGAAGAAGTAAATATGTGCCTTCTCCAAATAGTAACAATTCTGGTTCACCTTTACTCAGTATGATGCGATTACTGCACCTCTATTATTCCTCCTGAAAATGTATACGTAAAAGGACAACTGGATGTTACCATTGCACTTAACTGCACCTTTTCTCATGGTCAGCACTAGCGTCAGACGGGGCAGTAGCAAGGGAGGTTGGGTAACACCTAGCTGTCCATTTATTCGTTCATTACAGGAGGATTAACAGAGGAGGGCACGAAACTCTTAAGAAAAGATGACCCAACCTTGTTTAACAGCAAATAAATGATACTCACGCTGGCCGGTCTTCCAATATAAGGGCTGTCGTGGATAGGGGTTCGAACACCAGGCTCTTCCTCACATTCTGCTTTGGGGATGGAGACTTTGAAGCTCGTCCAACTCTGTCTTCATATTCCTGTCGACAAAACGGTAGAAAATGAAACGCGTGTACTCTTATCCGTGTCCAAACATTCAGTGCATCACGCCTGTTCTAATATATCCGTTTCCATCCAATTTCAGAACACAATGGGATTCATAGAGAACGAGCTGATGCAAGCTAATGCATGGCTCATCCTGCAGATGTAGCAGAGCTGATTGTGTTATTACACCACACACCATATAACTGGGACCCTGCTGCATTATAGAACTGAGGCAAAGTCACGGGATGACACGAAGGCCGTTCTTGTATCATATTCAATAGGTTTAGTAGTGGAGTGAATCAATATGTAACAGCATGAAAAACCCAGCCAAGGCAGATGATAAATTGCTGATGTCAGCAACTAATGAATAAGCCAATACTAAAAGGGTAAACGAACTGAGCAAATAATAATTCTGAAAAATCATCATTTTTTTTCCAGACTCGTAAAGCAGAGAGGTCAATATGGGACCTTGGTCATGGCACCAGAAGACGGGGCTCCTGGGAGGTCAGTAATGCCTAGGGTAAGGTCAAACTATCTGACCTGGAATCCCCCAATTCTTGCCCCCTGGGGGTGTGGAGATATATGCAATTACAGTCCTAATATTTTAGCCTTACTTATATATTCCCTCCACAGACATTACATAATAACATTACACTATAAGTGGCCCTGTTGTTGGCGTTGAGCAGGGTATAAGGTCAGTCACTGTTTCTCAGGAAAATGTTTTTGAAAAGAGATTTTTGGGAAAGAAAAATGTACTAGTATTCTCACTGTTAGGGCGCATGGACAACACCGTATCTGTTTTGCGGTCCGCAAATAGCGGATCAGCAAAACACGGATGCGTGCATGCCGCCACTTTTTTTTTAACTCCTGCAGAAGTGTCCACAAAATGGACAAGAATAGGACATGTTCAATCTTTTTGAAGGGCCGCAGAGCAGACATACGGATGCGGACAGCATTGAAATGAATGGGTCCGTTTCTGATCCATTAAAAAATAAATAAAAAATAATGCGGACCAAACGTACGGTCATGTGCACGAGGTCTTACATGGTTAATGTGAATACCATAGGAATTACATTAAATGGTGGCAGGAACAAGCAAAAATATCTGTGCAATTGTTAGGATGTACACTAGGTGACATGGCACACGCTGGTGGTTCTTTGGTGCCTGGAGTGAAGTATCTGTCCCTGGGTTAGAGGCTCACAGACAACAGTATGGTGGTTATATAACAGCTGCCATTCTGTACAGGTCTGTGTACTGTATGACTATCTGGAACTTAGGCATATGACCTCCAGAAACCACTGCTGCACCTCACTGGACACCAGGGACACTGCTGCCACCCCCCACCCACCCTCATGACTGTCTGGAACTTAGGAATACGACCACCAGGAATACTGCTGCCCCCTCTCCCCTCCCTGCAGGACACTGCTGCCGCCCCTGCGCTGGGTGCCAGAGACACTGCATACCCCCTCCCCCCATGACTGTCTGGGACGTAGCATATGGCCACCAGGGACAATTCTGCACCCTGCTTCCCTCCCTGCTGGTCACCATGAAAGCTGCTACACCCTGCTCCACTCCCTGCTGTCCACCAGGGACACTGTCGTCCCCCCCTGCACTGGGTGCCAGGGACGCTGCATACCCCCCTCCCCCATATGATCACCAGGGACACTGCTGCCACCACTCACCCACCCATATGACTGTCTGGAACTTAGGCATATGACCACTAGGAATACTGCTGCACCCCACTCCTCCCTGCTGGCCACCAGGGACACTGCTGCCCCCCCTTCCCTCCTGCACTGGGTGCCAGGGACATTGTTGACCCCCTTCCTGCACTGGGTGCCAGGGACACAGCATACCCCCCTTTCCCCCGTATGACTGTCTGGGACATAGGCATATGACCACTAGAAAACTGCTGCCCCCCACTCCTCTCCCTGCTGGCCACCAGGGACACTGCTGCCCCCCACTCCTCTCCCTGCTGCCCACCAGGGACACTGCTGCCCCCCACTCCTCTCCCTGCTGCCCACCAGGGACACTGCTATCCCCCCGTGTGCCAGTCGACGCTTCTATCCCCCTTCCCCCTGGTCCCCCATCATTATTATTAACTCCCTAGATAGTAGGAATATTTTTAATTAACCACTAGACATCAGTACGTACTGACAGATGACATGGCACGCATAGGAGAATAACAAATTGGCAATGCAAGGCACTGATGACAGAGCGCAAGCAGTTTTCTGCAAATTACATTTTGTAACTCTACTTCCACCGAGCCGTCGCCTCAATGCATCCCAGCACCGCACCCGTCGGACAGTAAGACACCAAGAAACAGACCATCGCAAACATCTTTCCGCTTTCGCAGCTCCATTAATTATACAGGAGGCACACCATATGTAATGCACACGTTACAAAGGAGACGGCCGAACCCTGTCATGGATGTATGGGTACGGTCACACCGTCAGGTTTCGACATGCAATCAAAGTCAGAAGTGGATCATAAAAAGAGAAAATATAAAAGAAGTGATATGACTTTTCCTCTTTTTATTTTCCTTTTTTAAATTCACCCCTGGTTTTGGCTTCCAAAGCTGCGTGCAGAATCCGGACTGGGTGGCCACAACCTTAAAAGTATAAAAACACTCTACTGATAATAGATATGAGAGAGAGAGATAGATAGATAGATAGATAGATAGATAGATAGATAGATATGAGATAGATAGATAGATAGATAGATAGATAGATAGATAGATATGAGATAGATAGATAGATAGATAGATAGATATGAGATAGATAGATAGATAGATAGATAGATAGATAGATAGATAGATATGAGATAGATAGATATATAGATAGATAGATAGATAGATAGATAGATAGATAGTAGACACACCCACCATTGACCTTAAATAATAAAAATAACTGTAAAAATAATATTCAGGATAAAACCATAGCTCTGAACACATTGTAAATAATGCAATAAACATAGAAATGATACAATAAAGAAATTATAGAAATGTAAATACAACAAAGAAATAAAACCGCCTGATGCCAGGATATTCTGCATCCGTACCTGACAAGGTCACCTGGCATACCAGCGACGCTGCACAGACGGGGCTGTACCCAGTGCCCTGCAGGATGGAAGTAAGTAACAGGCATAGTGATGCTGCACATTCACTCACCATGAAAGCTGCAGTCCCTCAGAGACCCAGAACCTGCTGCCCCATCCCAGCCGGCATCACAAGAAGCCCCCCAGCACTTCAGAGAGCAGTTGCACCACAGCATCCCAGTAATCCCATAACCGGGGAGACTGGAGCGGCGAGCACAGCATGCCAGGCTGCCCTCAGAGGCCCATCACGTGCATCCCTGCAGTCAGCTGCCTCCTTCCAGGGAGCAAACACAGGACTGGGCGAACTGCCTGCAACAGACATTTTAATCAGCTGCAGATACAACGCATCCAATCAACTCACTCCAGCCTCTCCTCACATGCCTGGCTACAGGAGAACACAGGCACAATGATGGCTCATGTCTCCAGAGACCTCATGTTACCTGACAGATGGGAGTCCCCTCCCCGGCTGTGGAGCACAAAGCAAAGCCTGGCCACACACGACATCTCTATCCTAGTAGAACTGCAAGTTCCAGCAAGTCCTACATATAAATGCACTAATCTAGACTGTGATCCACCACAACCTATGGGCTTCTGAAGAATAATGAAATTTATTTGGGTAGAGGGGAATGTATTAAGACTGGGGTTTCCTACAATGCCTCAGTATAATGAAGAGGGAATAATTCTGGAGCATATTTGGAAAATGTATATACGCCGGAAAATGTAATATATGCCTATAAAGAGTGGAGTTTATTTCAGAGGTAATGTGTGGCAGTTTCTGGTGCATATATTGGTAAATGTGGTAACCCAAAACACGCCTCTTTTTAAAAGAGTCAAGGGTAGCGGAAAAGTCTGAGATTTTCACACCCTTAAAGGGCATCTGTCAGCAGGTTTGTACCTATGACACTGGCTGACCTGTTACATGTGCGCTTGGCAGCTGAAGACATCTGTGTTGGTCCCATGTTCATATGTGTCCGCATTGCTGGGAAAAATGATGCTTTAATATATGCAAATGAGCTTCTAGGAGCAACAGGGGCGTTGCCATTACACTTAGAGGCTCAGCTCTCTCTGCCACTGTCACACCCTCTACACCAGGCATCCCCAAACTGCGGTCCTCCAGATGTTGCAAAACTACAACTCCCAGCATGCCCGGACGGCCTACAGCTATCAGCCTACAGCAGGGCATGGTGGGAGTTGTAGTTTTACAACAGCTGGAGGGCCGCAGTTTGGGGATGCCTGCTCTACACTTTGACAGGGCCAGGTGTGATGAGATTTACGCTGCCTGGTCCTGTCAAAGTGCAACAGGAGTTGCAGAGAGAGCAGAGCCTTGAGGTGTAATGACAACGCCCCCGTTGCTCCTAGATTCTCATTTGCATGTAATAAAACATAATTTTTCTCAGCAATGTGGGCACATATGAACATGGGACCAACACAGATGTCTTCAGCTGCCAAGTGCACATGTAATAGGTCATCCAGTGTCATAGGTACAAAACTGCTGACAGATGCCCCTTTAATGTAGGAGACCCAGGAACATCCACATAAACTATAATGAAGAACGACTCTATTCAGGCTCATGCCCACAAGCGCTAGCACTCAGTGCCCGTGCAGTGGACCGCAAATAGCGGTCAACAATGCATAGCCCGGCCGTGGCTGTATTGTGGCCCGCATACGACGGGACTGCAAGAAACGGGCACCAGCCGTGTGCACCTTGCATCAGGGATTGCGGACTCATTCACTTGAATGGGTTCGCAATCCTGGAGATGCGGAATGGAGGCACAGATCGGAACCCCATGGAAGCACTACTGAGCGCTTCTATGGTGTTTCTATCCGTGCCTCCACACCACAAAAAAATAGTGCATGCACTGTGGACCGTGGGAGTGAATGGGTCTGGGATCCACATGAGGCGGCCCCATGGTCAGAGCCTATGCATTCTGGACCACAATTTGCAGTCCGCAGCACAAGCATGGCCGGCACACGTTCGTGTGCATGAGCCCTAAAACTGATGGTTTTGCAGGCCTGTTCAATCAGTTTTTTTCTGGGACTGCCTTCAGTATGTGCATTTTTTCTGTTCGGATTATAGGCATTTTTCATGTGTGTAAAGAATAACTGAAAAATAACGATCTACATCTTCTAGCGACCATCAGTGAAAAACACTGCATCCGGATGTCTTCTGTTTTTCACACAAGTCTCATTCACTTCTATGGAGCCAGGGCTGTCTGAAAAACGCACAATATAGAACATGCTGAAATTTTTCCTCAACGCGGTGATGATGTGTGAAAAACGAGCTATTGAAATAAATGGGTCAGAAATCAGGATTTAATCCAGATGCTATACATTTGCTACACGCATCACATCGAGACTAGTGTGACAGAGGCCTAAGTCCTTTCTTTATAGTTCTGTTTCCTTTTAAATCCACTTCTGGCTTTGGTTGGAAAAACGGCTGTGAAACTACCCTTAAAAAAAATAAAAAATTATAGCTTTTATGTAATGCACATCCAACTGGGGAGCGGACCCGTCCTCATTAAACAAGGCTCCTGATTAGTCCTCCAGCAGAAACTCATTTTTACCACTGAACTGTGAGAATTCCTGGAAGTGTCAGCTCATTAACGAGTCCATGACATGGAAGGAGGACACTGAACACATGAGTCTTGGCTTTCATCAATAGACCGGCTTTAATAAAGCGATGCCATCACTCCTCATCTCTCTCACTTAACCTGGCCCGCGACTTCTAAGGGTCTATTTTTATGCCTCCTTCAGTTTATTCCTGCTGATGCTTTGGCTTCCTCAAATGTTGCCTGTGCATTAAATTATTAACCCGCTGTAAGAGGTAATGGGCCATACATCGGAATTACAAATGGTCAAAGACTTAAAGGGGTTGTACAAGATCAGAAAAAAACATGTCCGCTTTCTAACAAAAACAGCACCGCATCTGTCCACAGGACGTGTGTGGTATTGAAGCTGCATTCGCCTCAATGGAATGGAGCTGCAATGCCATATACGACCTGTATACAGGTGTGGCGCTGTTCCTGCTCAACCTCTAATGTTCCATTACGACAGGTCTTCTGGTGGTTTAATGGATCGATAATTATAGAAGATCAGGCACTGCTGTCCTGCAGCAGAGTATTTATAGAGTAATTATAGCTATAAGCAATGCACAGTTAATACGCCTCTGTCAACAACTTATTTCTGGAGGTATATGTTAGCAGTTCCTGATAGAAGTTTCCATATTTTTCAGGCTAAAACAAGTGTCCAAAGCCAAGACTTCTCTTTATTTGGAAAAAAAAAGAATTAAATTGAATTTTAATTTTTATTTTATTTTTTTATTTTATTTTTTTATTTTTGCACCCTTCCCAGTCATCCCGATCACACTAACTGATAACATCTATGGGATATAGAGCCCTTTAATTGTGCAGAACCTTACAGTATACCTGAAATCAAAGGTGTAATTTTAAGCTCGTGGATCCCTGTAAGAAATATCTGTAATAGACCCTTCACCACCACTATACACAACCCCTTCCCTTTATGCTCAAGAAGAACCTAAAAGAATATTTCTGACAAAAATGGAAAATCTGGTAATACAGCAGCAAAGTTTGGTAATTGTGTTTTCCTGCAGCCACCACTAGAGGGAGCATCGGAGCTTACTGGGTTTCCAATACCAGAATGCAGAGAGTTCCCCCTAGTGGTGGCTGCAGGTAACCAGACTATTTACCTCTATGTCAGAAAACCAGAACTACAACTACTATAAAATTCAGAAATTTGGAACCATTTATATTAAAAACAATAAACTGGTGCTGAAGGTGGCACATAAGAAGACCCCAGTATTATAAATGGGAGGATTGTTTGTGTGTGTGTGGGGGGGGGGGGGGTTCTATTATAGATACTGCATTGGGACTCAGGAGCTTATTTATTTATAGAGGTTCTCCGTAGAGGTTATTTATAGAGGTTCTCCGAGGCTGGGAACCCATGTTTGGATGGCTCGGCAGCAATCAATGCATATGACAGATGGCTGAGAATAAAGCTCATTGCAGGACCCAGAGCACCTCAATCTTTATGCTCAAGCAGAACCTTCCCCTGCTAAAAAAAAACATTTTCACCAAAAATTTAAATTCAGCCTTAAAGTTTGTTAAAGGTATTGTCCTGCAGCCCCCACTAGAGGGAGCATAGAAGCTTACCGCATACTGTATTATTAATGTATACTAGTATGCAGTGAGCTCCCCCTAGTGGTGGCTGAAGGTAACTGGACTGATAACATCTATGGGGTATTGAGCCCTATTTCAGAAAACTAAAATACATCTAAAATAAATATTAAGAATAAATATTATATTTATTATATTTAAGAATAAATAAAATAAATATTAAGAAATTAATTTCAACAAAAATTGGGAATGTTAAAGAAAAAAAATCGTAGACATACAGGTCTTCTACTGACTTGTATGCACAGTGCAGATTACATTTACTTCATATGGAAGTCAAATGGTTCATACAGTATTAGCAAACATTAGTGTGTATACAATATTAGACATGCAAATGTCGTGTATACAATGCACTGTGTCCTTTAGGGCAGCTGTCTTGTCGCCCTAACCTTTCATGTTACAAAAGGTCCTCGGGTTATGACGTATACAGGTACTGAACAAGAATGTGACATCCTGGAACACCTTCACACAGACAAGATGAGGTGGCACCCAAATAGAAGGCACTAGCTTTAGGCAAACTGCATCAGCATGTAATGATGGGAGGTGCGGCTGAAGAAAACACCGCTTTTATGAACACTTCAACCATCCGGCCGCATACAGATTATGGTATTTATTCAACATTACGGTCAAAACTGCATAGAGATCTTTTAAAATAGTAGCAAGGAGCTGATGAGCACCTGAGAAACGGGGTTGACTGGTTTAGAAAACCCATTCCCGAATGCCCTCCTAGGGAATTCTCAGCACCCAAAGCAAACAGTAACTACAAAGTATCTCTCTAGGAGGAACCAGCATGTCTGTACATTATAAAGGAAAGCCCATTGATTTTAATAAGAATTGTGTAATGACTGCAGAGAAATTGAACACTTGCTGGGTCATCTCACAGATCACAGCTGATCACTGCAGGTTCCAGCAGTAGAAAATCTCTCGATCAGGTTATCTGCTGGGGACCATACTAACAAAAATTGATTTAGCAAATAAGAAGACAACCACTGTGCAAAAAAAAGAAGTGCAAGAAAAAGACCTATAGGTAAAAAAAATAAAGACAACCGCCGTGCAAAAAAGACCTCTGTGCAAAAAATAAAGACAACCACTGTGCAAAAAAAGACCTCTGTGTAAAAAATACAGAAAAAATGAGCAAAAAAACGTGTAAAAAAAAAAAGACAACCTCTGTGCAAAAAAGTGCCAAAAAGACCTCTGTGTAAAAAATAAAGACAACCGCCGTGCAAAAAAGACCTCTGTGCAAAAAATAAAGACAACCACTGTGCAAAAAAGACCTCTGTGCAAAAAATAAAGACTACTGTGCAAAAAAAAGACCTGTGTAAAAAAATAAAGACCTCTGTTCAAAAACTAAAGACAACTACTGTGCAAAAAAAGACCTCTGTGTAAAAATACAGAAAAATGAGCAAAAAAAAAAAAAAAAAGACGACAACCTCTGTGCAAAAAATACAGATGATGTCCATATGCATTCCGTATTTTGCGGAATGGAACAGCTGGCCCTTATCCTTGTCAGTAATGCGGACAATAATAGGACGTGTTCTATTTTTTTTTTTTGCGGAACGAAAAAAACGGACATACGGACCGTATGGAGAACCATTCAATTCAATGGGTCCGCAAAAAAAAAAAAATGGAACGGACACGAAAAGAAAATACATTCATGTGCATGAGCCCTAAAAGAAAAAAATGTGCAAAAAAAAAAAAAAAAACCACTGTGGGGAAAAAGAAGGCAACCACTGAAAGTTAGTTCCATTTGCCTGAATGACACTGATTTTCAGTTGCAGAAATTCTCTGGAAGACAATCTTCCATGTGTGAATGCCTCCTAAAGAGGGCTACAGCTGTGCAAATACACCCAGAGAACAATTGCCATCATCTTTCAGATCATCAGCTTTCCAAAAATGTGAAAAACTTCCCCCGCATTTAAGATTATCATTCCAATCCTTGGGTGTATACCGATGTCTTAAGGCCTGCTTACCCTGGGCATGCACCGTTCTAATAATAAATGCACTACATTCCACTTTCCTCTAAGACATCAACTCCGCAGCTCTTACAGCAATATGTAAAGTGCTGCCGAATCTCATTAGTAAACATTTTCATGGAGACAATCATTACATTCCTAATTAGTTTAATGACCCCGGCTGCTCTAATGAAGACGAGCGCTGGGCAGTCCTGTATTTGTCTAGTATGTGTAACAGTACTGCCAACAAAATCTGCAAGAAAACCTGTCCTCAATCACGGAGCCGCAGAAGTTGTGTTAAAAGGATACTGCATCTAAATACTTAAAGGGGTTCTCCGGGAATTAAGAAAATGGAAATACTTATATATTACTTTATTATAAATATATTCCCAAATACCTCTCATTAGTTACGATGGCTCGTTTTGTCTGGGAAGCAATCATCAGGGATAATAATCACACAGGAGGACAAGTTACTTTACAACACTGAGGTAAAGAGCTGCCTCATCCTCCTCTCTGCTCTGCTTGTCAGGGATTATGATCCTGAATACAGATAAGATCTTTAGCTGAATCACTATAGGAATACAGATAAGATCTTCAGCTGTTGGAATGAAGTTCATGAGGAGACATGAGTTACAGAGAAGATATTATCACCTGTATTCAGGATCATAATGCCTAAGAGGCAGAGCAGAGAGGAGGATGAGGCAGCTCTTTACCTCAGTGTTGTGAAGTAACTTGTCCTCCTGTGTGATTAGGACAGGTTTTGTGTGTACTAATAGGACGGCGGCCATTTTGTTTCTCCTAATGATTGCTCCCTAGACAAAACGGCCCATTATAACTAATTTAAGGTATTTGGGTATATATATATATATATATATATTCTTAAAAAAGTAACATTTAAGCATTTTCATTTTCTTAATTTCCAATGGAACCCCTTTAAAGACCTATTCCCATCTTGCTAGGATATGCCCCCATTGTCTGATAGGTGCGGGTCCCTATATCGAGAACGGAGCAGGGAAATGAACGGAGGGTGCACTGCACATGCACAGTCGCCCTCCATTCACTTCGATGGGGCTGCCTCGGCTATTTCCGTCGGCTCCATATAAATGAATGGGAGCGGTGGCCGCGCATGCGCTCCCACTCATTTCTATGGGAGCAGCAGGGAGCTGCGCTTGGTGGTGGCCGGACCCCAGGAAACCCAGGGTCCTCCAGGCACTCTGTTCGCCAGGGGTGGGACCCGCACCTATAATATCGCTAGGATATGCCCCCATTGTCTAAGATGGGAATACCCCTTTAAGGCGGGTTTATACTGCCTGACTGCATCATCTTATGATTTTTCATGCACTGGAATAGTAAAAATATATTAGAAAAATGTAATAATGAATATAATAATATAAAAAAATATACAGAAACAGTGCACATACCCTTTTGAGGGAATGTGAGATCGCCTATGACATGTATTCTTGACTTCCTCATATTTTTACAAGACCAAAGGTGGCATAACAGGAAATGCAGTTAAAATCATAATGGTAGATAAATACCTTTGGTTCTTTCCGTGGATTACTAGGATGAGTTTCACGAGGAGGGACTTTTCCAAATAATTTCCACCCGATTTCATTCTGTTTTTCCACTTGGACGCTTTTCCTCCGTGCAAAAATGCTTCTATAAAAGACAAGAAACGTTCTGGTCAGGAAGGAAATTTAGCAACAAGTTTTACACAGCACCCTATATAAATCCACAGAGAAGTATTGGATTACTTTCAGAGAATTCACATCTACATTTATACATCATGTCAAACATTCAGGCCCCGTTCATACAAGAGTATTAAAGCTCTATACATCTTGAGTCCTAATACAGCCCCTGTAGACCTGGGACGCAGAACGCCCCATAGATCTCAGAAACTGTGGCATGCTGAAACGGAGGTTGTATTGCAGAGCTGTATTTTCCTAGGAGAGAATAATCCATAAACCAGCACGGTATGGAACGTCATATGGCGGCACATACTGTGCCTATGACTACATGGTACAGAGTTGTAGGGATCCTAAGCACCTGTGCACACATGGCCCTTCGTTAGGGTACTGTCACACTGTGGTGTGGAGGGAACAGCCACACCGAGCATACGAGGGAAGGGAAAAGACCCAAACCAGGGAAACGGTCACCTCCTGCAGGGAACCCTGAAACTAGGCCCTGACTGACTACCAGTATGAACAAGCCTTAGTTGTAGGAGAGTTCATACACAGAAACCTAATAATAAATTCACCCTAGAGAACCCTGCAGCTAGTGACACAGGAAAGAGTCAACACGTTCCTCCAAGAGTAAGGACGAACAGGAGACTCCAGAAGGAAAACCACAAAAGGGAAAATGTCACTTATCTTAAAGCAGATATCGCAGCAACCGGATCTCAGCCGAGATCCACACCACACACTACTAAGTAGGCAGAAAGTATAAACCGCAAGGGATACTGGGACAGGAAGGGGTAAATAGGAGTAAGATAATTACCACAGCCATGACCATATCCGTTTAGCAGTCAGCAAGTCGCGGATCCGCAAAATATGGATGCGGCCCGTGTGCATCCCGCATTTTTCACGACCCCCATTGAAAGAATGCCTATCCTTGTCCGCAAACGAAAAGGAAGAGGACATGTTCTATAATTTGCAGCTCGGCCACACGGATGTCATCCATGTGCAGTCCGCATTTTCTATGCGACCCACAGAAATGAATGGGTCTGCGCGAGCGGCAAATATAAGCGGATTGGACGCGGACAGAAAATACTTTCATACTCATGGGAATGTAGAAGTCAAAGCATGGTCGTACACAGAAATCACAGGGTCCCCCCAGCGAGATTTCTGAGAATTTATTTATTTTTAACAAAATGGAACAGGTGCTTTATAAAAATGGCGCTTGTTCTAAACCCAATATATTCATTGTATTTACACAGATAGCCTGCATAAATACACTGATAAATTCCCTCATAGTGTTCCAAATCTCCTGCTTCTGTCCAGTACTTGATAATCCTGCCTGTCTGCAACAACCACTAGGGGAAGCACTACGTATATGAACTTATGTTACCATTGAAATCAATGGCAGCTGTACAAATATTAATCAAGAAGCAAGAGAAGTCAAGTGCCGAGCCCTCTCTCTCATCATCTGGCCCCGTAACAGTCGTGTGGTCTGTCTCTATGGTAAGGACGCCACAGGTCTCAACTAACGTCCCTCTTTATTAAGATAAATTTGGGTGCACTTCCCCTTTAAATAAGATTATTTCAGTGTTAATGGCACTAGTTATATGGGTCACTTTCTTGCGTGCACGACCAACGGTGATGAACCTTGGGAAACTGTCACCCAATATGGATCAGACCATATTTCTGTAATCCAGACCTTCACATACGTATGGATTGGCTAGAATTTCCTTTGTTTTTGACAGGAAACTAGTATTTCAAGAGCGGTGAACAGCTGGGGACAGTATCTACAGCGACCGGGTCATAACTACGCAACGGAAAATTACCAAAAGACTGTCCCTGTTATGGTACAATCCGCATTGTGTTCCAGGTCCCTACAATTTTAGATCCATATCTGTTTACGCCCTGAATACAACAGAGACAAAACAGAAACAAAAAACATATCCAATGACGAGACGTGTGAGACTTCATCACGTGAAAGACAACCAAATATTTCAAGAATGGTTGTCCTACCTTCCCACCAGGACAACCGCCGTCCATGTGCAGAGTCTTTCGGGACTTAAAGGGGTTTCCCGAGACTTTACTACTGAGTGGGGGAGCAACACCCAGGAGCCCCCTGATCAGCTGTATGAGAAGGCACTGGCGCTCGCAGTAGCTCAGGTCACCAAGCACAGCGCCGTACATCGTATAGTGGCTGTGCTTGGTATTGCAGTTCAGCCCTATTCACTTCAATAGGGCTGAGCTGTGCCTAGGTCATGTGACCAGTCAACCTGGCTTAGACTAAAAAGGCGGCAGTGCTGCTGCAAGCGCCTTCTCAAACAACTGATCGGCAGGGGGCCCGGATGTCAGACCCCCACTGATCAGATACTGATGACCTATTCAGTGGAGTAGTAAAGTATTGCAAAACCCCTTTAAATACCGATTACCTATCACCAGCATAGTTCATCGTGGGAGTCAGACTCCAATCAGTTTCTGGAAGGGGCATCATGTTGACGGATGACAAGGCCTTTGTGCAGCTCAGGCCTATTCAAACTGATGGGAAGGTGCTGCAATACTAAGCACAGCCACTGATGGGTGGTAGGGCCGGCAGTCAGACCCCCACCCATCTGATATTGGTGAACTTTCCCAAGGATTCATTGGGGGACAGAGTCCACTAGTGCACAGATCACATTAAAGAATGTCTTCCACTCTGGAGGACTCTACACAGCCATATATTATGAGGAACCATGTAATACTTAAATTTCCCCTGTGGGGGCACTGCAGGGTTCTGCTAAAGCTGATTAAGTGGACACCTTCTGAAAGGTGATGACAAAAGGAAACACATCATTCTTTTAAACAGATTGGAGTAGGGGGCCATATGCATTCTCCTCCCCAGCCTTCCCCCCGCTCACAAATCCACCACATGGCTTCTAAAACTATGTTGTGACTGTAACTCTGTACGGAAATGGAACCTACAAGTCCTGAATATTTGTAAGTGCTTTCTTACTGCATTAAGAAATCAACTCCAAGTATTTTTTTTGTCTTTGGATAATCCCATTAAGAGTGCATTTGGCATGTACGAATTTTGTCCAATTTCTGTTCAATCATACCAACTGTTGTGTATAAACGGCCTAGGTTAGCTCTGTGAGAACTATCTGGTGTTAGAAAATTGATTTAAAGCCAGCCAAGTGCATGAGATCCAACTCCACCATAACCATGCAAGCTGAAGTCGGCCGAAGTCAAGCTGAAGGGGAAATATCAATCGTTGCCAGACCACTATGACAGCTTCTCCCATGGGAACAAAGATGAAAGGGAAATATCAATCGTTGCCAGACCACTATGACAGCTTCTCCCATGGGAACAAAGATGAAAGGGAAATATCAATCGTTGCCAGACCACTATGACAGCTTCTCCCATGGGAACAAAGGTGAAAGGGAAATATCAATCGTTGCCAGACCACTATGACAGCTTCTCCCATGGGAACAAAGGTTAAAGGGAAATATCAATCGTTGCCAGACCACTATGACAGCTGCTCACATGGGAACAAAGAATTAAGAGTGTTGAAATCCAACATGACCAATTCCTGTCATCACACAATGCTTTGTACCCACAACCCTTGGCTGTACTCACCAAGCCCACCAATACTGCCCACCTACTACACTTGGATGTCACAATGCACATGCATGGTTTCCACACTGCGCACTACACTCAGCCACTGGTCGTTGGTTTTAGTGACCACACCTACACTAGGAAGTGGAAAAAGGCCGGAGCAGATCAGATGTAAATCAACTATAAAGAGATGAAGTCACACACGTAGTCATTACTTGGTAGAATAAAAGATTTATACAGCAGAGTCAGCTCAAGAGTCATGAGTCAGTCTGGAGCACAAGTCAGGAAATGGAGAACACACCCGAGAAAATGATAAAAAAATAAATAATATAAAAAAAAAAAAAAAAAATCGAAATCATTCATAAATCACCTCTATGAAGGCTTACGTAACAGCTTCCTGACACGGGGCTCATCACACACCTAATAGCTGGTCATTAGAGAAGGGAGACAAGCCCACACTTACGTCTGCTTTATCTCACCTTTCACACGACAATGATCCGGCACCTAGTCAACAATCCGACCAGACCAGACCTGGGACTATTACAGCACATAGTTAAACACATCAGGATCACATCTAGTAAAGGCTTTAAGTCATCGAGAAGTGCTTGTTAAAAGGGAAACTCCACTTTTCCACAAAATTCCACAGGTACTTTGCAAATATTAGACTTTATATTCCATTATAAGAAGGGTTTAAAGGGGTTGTCTCACTTCAGTAAGTGGCATTTATCAAGTAGAGAAAGTTAATACAAGACACTTACTAATGTATTGTGGTTGTCCATATTGTCTCCTTTGCTGGCTGGATTCACTTTTCCATCACATTATACACTGCTCGTATCCAGGGGTTATGACCACCCTGCAATCCAGCAGCAGTGGTCGTGCTTGGACACTATATGCATTTTCCTATAGTGTGCAAGAATGGCCACCGCTGCTGGATTGCAGGGTGGTCATAACTAGGGACGAGCGAATTTCATATTTTGAAGTTCGAGTTTGTGTTCGGGTTGTGGTATATACTGAATTGCGTTATGGATTCCATTACCATGGACCATACAGCAATTCCATGACGGAATGCCTTTAGAGACATTCAGTTATACATTCCGTCATAATAGAAGTCTATGGCCTGCATAAAGGATCCGTCCGGTTTCCGTTATGCAGGCCATAGACCTCTATTATGACGGAATTTATCAAAATACCAGTTTGGATAAATCTTCCCCCTATGTAATGAAGTGTTGTAGCCTTTATTTGAAGCAGTGATCATATGTTTGTCTGGTGCCCCCAGCTCTGCCGATGTCCAATGTCACAAAAGAGGGGCGGTATCTTTGGCCTCCCACCCCCAATCACAGGCGCCTACAGAAACTCCAATTACAGTGGAGAGCTACAAAATAAAAAAAATTATAAAATGTCCCCCAGAGCTCTTCTATGACAAAAAAAATGATAAAATGCTTATGCCAACCCAAACTAGTCACCATAGCCACTTCGTTCACCCAAGATTATACATATCACATACCAAAATGACGAAAACAAAATAGGAAACCCATTCAAATATTGTATTTAGTGCAAATTGTAGTGTAAAAAGTAAAGCACTGTGGTGTAAAAGGAAAACTGGCTTAGTTGCCCATAGCAACCAATCAGAATCCTTCTTTCATTTTTCAGAGCCCCTTTGGAAAATGAAAGGTGGAATTTGATTGGTTGCTATGGGCAACTAAGCCAGTTCTACTTTACACCAGTTTGATAAACAAAAGTAAACTTATAAAGGGAGAGATTTACTTCTTTTTGTGCACTTTACCTATAATAAAGCTACAAAAGAAAAAAAAAACATCATTAGAATGAAAAAGTAATATTATTATTATTGAAGTACTATTAAAACACTGGGCCATTAAAACCACCACCACATTCACAAAATTTACAAAAAGCGTCTAGTCCTGTCACGAACGTTCCTGCATCAGGTTGCAGGCATTCGGCTAGGCTTTCAAAAGTGACATAATTTGACATGTTTTCCTCTTGGTTTGGTTGCCGTCTACCACACCCCTTCCCCTCAGCTGTTGTGGGTGTGGTGATTATCTTTCTCCTATTTATCCCTTCCTCTCCCAGTATTCCTTGCGGTTTATACTTTCTGCTTATTTTGTTGTGTGTCGTGTTGTTCTCAGGTGAGATCCGGTTGCTGCAATAAGTAGTATTAAGATAAGTGTCATTTTCCCTATTGTGTTTTTCCTACTTTTCCCTGTTGTGGTTTTGCCTTCTGGAGTCTCCTGTTCATCTGTCCTCTTGGAGGAACCGTTGACTCTTTCCTCTGTAGGAAACTGAGGGTTCTATAGGGTGAGTTTGTTATTAGGTTCCTGTGTATGAACTCTCCTACCACTAAAGCATGTTTATACTGGTAGTCAGTCAGGGCCTAGTTTCAGGGTTCCCTGCAGAAGGTGACCGTTTCCCTTGTTTGGTCTTTTCCCTTCCCTCTTACGCTTGGTGTGGCTATTCCCTCCAACCCAGAGCGTGACAAGTCCTTTGGGAGCAAAACACTCAGGTCATTGATGGATTACAATTGAAATGTTCCCTTGACGTGGTCCAATTCATTTTAGTAAAAAAAAATTGGGCGAAAGATACGACCGATCGCCATTAAAATAGGTTTTCGTTCATCCTTTCAGGCCTCCCATCATCGTCGTACACTCCGCCACAGACCAGATACAACATAAACCTTGTGCTAGGATGTGCGTTTCATCACCAGTATTTCCACAATCGCCTCCTCCACGTGGAAGCACGCTCTTTAGAAACCAAAAGAAGAGTAAACACCAAATCTCGGGTCACCTACTCAAGTTCAGCAGAGAGCGGATAATCTCCCAAGCCAAGTGCTCAAACAAGCCGTGTGTATGGAAACAGTCAGCGTTCAGGTATTACTCGTCTACACACAGCCAGCTACAGCAGGTGTCAGCCACTGAGCACAAGTAGGGCTTAAAGGGGAATTCCAAAATAAAAAAAATTATCTTCTGATGTGCTGGGGTTGCTGTCCTGTAGGCCCTGTCAGTGTCCTGTTGGCGGGTTCTTGCCTGGAATAAATGCTCGCACAGTGGCAACAAGGTGTCACAAGATGACCGATTATGGGGATCCCCTTAGTGCATACTGGATCCAGTGGGACAGTCCTGGATTTTAGTGGCTGTCCTGGAAAGGCTGAGGTATGTCCCACTCTGCATCCATAGGACGCAGAGAGAGTTGCCTGTAATGGTGAAGCAGGGAGCTGTCCGGGCCCCGCTTCACCATCCAGCTCAGCTGCCGGCACCCCACAGCAGCAGGATGGGGTCAGACATCCCACTGATGGGCTGTATAGGAGAAGGGGTGCAGGCCCTACACAGCTCAGTAGTGCGATGTGTGACAGTATCCTGCCCTCTGCTTGCTGGGGAGCACAGGGTGAGCTGTAATGATCATCGGAGGAACTAGGTGAGTATTTCCTTATTACTATGAAGGGGCATTACTATGTTGGCACTGGGTGGGATTGGGTGTGTATAGTTATGTTTTGGACAGAGGCCTAGCATGAAAAAATGTACCTCTTTGTGCTTTTCAAAAGTTGGGAGGTATGCCTTAGTGACTTCTATAAGATAAGTCCCTGAGGAAACATGGCTGGCCCCTCTGCTTAGAAGTTATCTCAGCCGCTTGATGCACCTATGGTAATGACCTGGGCAGTTCTTATAGCACAGGCTGGTGGAGATGCTGTCCATCTATATGTACTACAGTCCACTTGTGCAGGGGGTGCGGGGCTGGGGGCCCACCCTTACTCAGGGGCCTAGAAAGAGGACTCCCTGTTGGCCAGTTTGAGCACGATTTATACCTTAGTACATCTACTGTACCAGAATTCATTTCATGTACCCGGGTCTGTGAGTACATTGGGTAAAGTCTAATCTGTACAACTACTGAACTGTGTCACCTCTCCAGCGCAGGCAGAAATGAAGTTTGCCCCTTTGACACTCGTGAAATGTTTATGTTATCAGGCGATTAATGATTTATTACAGGCACAGGCATAGTGCAGAACGGGGACTACTGACAACAGGGCACATGGATTTCGGAAGGGTTTTACACCAACCATTGGACTACATGCATGTAAACTGAGTACTTACCCATCGCAACCTTAACCTATTTTTAGGGCAGATTGATGACTTTTCAGGTGTGATGACGTTTTCACTGCCTGGCCCTGTGAATGTGGAGAGGATGCGGCAGCTGCAGAAAGAACTCTAGGTGCAACGGTAACGCCCCCGGTGCTCCTAGAGGCTCATTTGCATATATAAAAAAATGTATTTTTCTCTGCAATGCGGACACATATGAACATGGGACCAACACAGATGTCTTCAGCTGCCAATCGCACATGTAACAGGTCAGCCAGTGTCATAGGTACAAGTTGCCCTTTAAGCAGTCTGCACATTGAGACCTAGTTCACACATTGCAGATGCCTGTGATGTGCCTGAAAACAAGCCGAGATGTAGATCCGCATGTTTTGTAACTGATGAAGCTAGAAGCTTTTTCACCACTAATGGCCAGGATCCACAACTATCAACCATTATGGCATAGATGCCCAAATGGGAATACCTCTTTAAAGAGACAGTTCTTAAAGGGGTTGTCTCACTTCAGTAAGTGGCATTTATCATGTAGTGGAAGTTAATAAAAGCCACTTACTAATGTGTTGTTATTATCCATATTGCTTCCTTCGCTGACTGGATTCATTTTTCTATCACATTATACACTGCTCGTATCCATGGTTACGACCACCCTGCAGTCCATCAGTGGTGATCGTGCCTGCACACTATAGGAAAAAGGGCTGGCCCCTCTGGGGGCTCTCATCGGCACTCACTGGCACGCAGCAGCCTCTTCAAGCAGCTGATCAGTGGGGGTGCCAGGAGTGGGACCCCCACAATCAGATATTGATGGCCTATCCTAAGAGGTCCCTGAAAACCGCTTTAAAGGAACACTCCTGTTAAACGGATATACACTGTATTATGCCTAGTGCCGAGTTGTAGGGGGTGGAGCACATCAAAGGGTACCCCTGTGTCATGCTCCGCCCCCTCATGTCCTGCACTAGCCCTCATACAGTGCACACATTTACCTGGTGTGTTCTTTTAGCATAAAATGTAAGAAATCTTTAGCTTTATTGCAGGAGGACCAACAGTCTGATTAGTGCGCCATATTTTCACTACGACCTTTTATCTGGTGACAGCCCTTTAAAAAAAAGTCATAAAAATTCAATCACAGGGCAAGGCTGGCATCAAGTCAACAAAAACTTACACATCAATGCTTACTTTCCCTGCCCTTTCTCATCCATGGGAAAATTAAAATTCCTATACATTCAGATGCAACCTATATAAAGCAACGCCCTTTACAGCAGCAACTTGAACTTGTGTGACTTCTCCCCCCGGCTCGCCCCCTTACAGAAGGACAGCGGCTTTGACCGAGAGTAAACCTTGCCAGTGATTACTGCTGACAGGTTTGAACTTCTGTATCAGGAGAAGTGAACTTCCCCACATAGGATTGTGCAAGCTCAGGCGGATCATTATGTGAGAGAGTTTCAGATGAGAGCGATAAAGTAAAAAAAAAAAAAAAAAAAAAAAAATATCCATACTATACATAAAACAACACAAAATACTACAAAAACTGCAAAAAAAAATATCGGTTCCTAAGCGCTACAGCCGACTGGTTACAAACGTGCCAAGACATCAATGTACGTGATCCGTCCATCGGATCAGCTGTACAGACACACGTGTAAAATAGAGTCGTATTTTCATTTTTATTTTTTTTTACATAAAAATTACAAAAACAAACATTTTATGCTCATAACTAAAGACCAGCAGATGAATTTCTAAAAAGTTAGGAAGATGAAATCATTTAAGATTATTAAAACAAAAAAAAGAAAACATTTTGCAACTTTTTTTTTCCATTTTGAAACTCACCTGTCAACTAGGAGCAGTAGAGGAGGAGCAGCCATGGTGGAGTAAACTCCAGCAGATGTCGAGCTCTTGAGAGTCGGGCGGGACTACTTCTCGTGGGTCGTCATGGCCAAGTTTTTAGCAAAATGATAACAATCCATTTGGTGGTAACATTTTAAATCTGACTTGCTTTGCTGCCAGGAGGCTCCGGCAGGGGGGTGAAGGGACGAGCGAGGGAGCGAGCTGTGCTTCAGTCCCAGTTGCTGTGTCAACAGGGAAGGGCACGGAGCTGACAATAGTCATGGGGGGACGGGCCGAGCACTTTACACACCCACACATACCTGGTTCTGCAACTGCTCAGGTTACATTCTCAGCAGCTCCACGGTGTATTTATAGAGGGCAGAGGTAAAAAGGACAGCGGACAATCACCGAGGGGACCCCTGCCCCAATCTCAGTGGCGGGACTAGCTGAAAATTGTATATTAATCCCTTAAAGAGGACCTACCTCCTCTCCTGACACGTCCGATTTAGTAACTACTTGCATCCCCCATGTAATTACAATTCTGGAGCATCGATTCTTATGACTCTATGTAGTACAAGTCCCCTATTATTCCTACTAGTAGTTTATGAAAGAATTGCCAGCACTTAACAACAAAGCAACAATGGTCCAGCTGGGTGTTAACAGTTGGGAGGGGTGTTCCTGCACAGACTGACACTGGCAGCACTGATTGAATAGTGTCAGACTGCGCAGGGAACCCCCCAGTTGGACCTCCAGAGGAAACTGCTGGGAATTAATTAATAAACTTCTAGTAGGAATAATAGAGGAATTGTACAACAAAGAGTTTTAAAGGGTTATTCCCATCATAGACAATGGGGGCATATCCATTGTCTGATAGGTGTGGGTCCCACCGCTGGGAACCGCACCTATATCGAGAGCGGAGCGGGGAGCATGCACGGCCACCGCTCCCATTCATTTCTAAGGAGCTGACGGGATCAAGTGCTGAATGTACGGCACGTGATCCAAGAAGTGCCGCAACCTAAGCACAGAGAACGCAGCGCTGGGCCTGGTAGGAATGTGTTCAACGTTATCACTGAATCACATGGGATAGACCATTAAAAAAAAAAAAAAAAAATGTGGTTAGCCCCTTTAAGACTCTTTGTTGTACCATTCCTCTATTATTCCTACTAGATGTTTACACTATGAATGAATTGCCAGCAGTTTCCTATGGAGGTCAAGAAGTGCCCGCAACCTAATTACACCAGGGAACGCAGTGCTGGCCAAGTAGGAATGTTTTCACCATAATCACTGAATCACATGAAGGGTGGGAGAATTCCTCTATTATTCCAACTTGAAGTTTATGCATGAATTGTCATCAGTTTGCTGTTGGGGTTAAGTCTCTGCACAGTCTGACATCCAATCAGTGCTGCCAGTGTCTATGCAGGCACAAACACCACCACCACATAACACCCAGCTGAACCCTTATTGCAGTCTGCTGGCAAAATCAATTATAAACTACTAGTAGGAATAATAGAGGAATGGCACAACAAGATCCTTCAGAATTGTTATTACACAGGGGAATACAAGTAGTTGCTAAAGCAGACATGTCAGGAGAGCGGAAAGGACAGATATAAAAGTCACTGGCGGGTGCTTAAAGGGATTATCCACAGGATATGCTATAAATGTCCACCAGGTGTGGCCTCCATCTCATGGCCGCTATTCACGGTGAGGTGGCCACATATGTGCAGCTCTTTCCATTCATGTCTATGGGACGACCACAGCAGAAACTCAGAGGAGCACTGCCTGGCCTATAAGGCCCCTTTCACACGAGCGAGTTTTCCGCGCGGGTGCAATGCGTGACGTGAACGCATAGCACCCGCACTGAATCCTGACCTATTCATTTCAATGGGTCTGTGTACATGAGCGTTTTTTTTCACGCATCAGTTCTGCGTTGCGTGAAAAACGCAGCATGTTCTATATTCTGTGTTTTTCACGCAGCCCTGGCCCCATAGAAGTGAATGGGGCTTCAGTGAAAAACGCATTGTATCCTGAAGCAAGTGCGGGTGCAATGCGTTTTTCACTGATGGTTGCTAAGAGATGTTGTTTGTAAACCTTCAGTTTTTTATCACGCGCGTGAAAAACGCATCAAAACGCATTGCACCCGCGCGGAAAAAACTGAACGCAATCGCAAACAAAACTGACTGAACTTGCTTGCAAAATGGTGCGAGTTTTCCTGAACGCATCTGGACCTAATCTGTGACGCTCGTGTGAAAGAGGCCTAAGACTTCTCACACCTACTAGGTGTCACCATAAGGAGAAATATTACACCACACCCCAAATGACAGCAACGCTGTAACACTAAACCTGGCTGTACACAATGGTGGCATTGACAGAACATCTAACGTGTATGGGTTCCTGCCGTCAGGGTGTAGGGATCGGGCAGGTGGATTTCAATAGGACTGATCCCTTTGTCTTCGAGGAGAGGGCCCCTAACATTTGTTGGTGGGAAGATTTACATTGATCTTGATGCTCCGTTACACAGGTAATTTCCAAACAGGCTCAAAACGCGTGGCCAAAAAAATAAACCTAGCCTTCTGCTTCCTGCACATGGCAGAGCTCTCTGCATTACAGAGATATGAATAATAAGGTGGCTTTCCACATGCCATCACTTTACAAGATGGGAACCTGGAACCTGGTTTGGGGCCACAAAACCCATCACCCCCCCCCCCTCCTGCTAAAGAAAAAAAATCAACACTCCAGACTCTTCTCACCGGTAAGTTTCAATTTCATTCACTTTCTTGGACAGATGGGTTAGCTATGGGTAGGTATGGCGGCACAACATGCTGGTAGTTTAGAGTCACCAAACCAGGTGACAGGTTCCCTTAAAGAGAACCTTTCACCGCTCCTGACATGCCTGTTTTAATAGCTTCATGTATTCCCCATGTAATAACAATTCTGGAGCCTCTATTCTTATGTCTGTATGTTGTGCCATTCCTTTATTATTTCTACTAGACGTTATGAATGAATTGCTAGCAGTCTGCAGTAAGGGTACAGAGGGGTGGTAACAGTTGGGGGTGTGTACCTGCACAGACTCATTCTATCCAATCAGTGCTGCCATTTTCAGACTGTGCAGGTACACAAACCACCAACTTGTTACCACCCCTCTGTACCCTTACTGCAGACTGCTAGCAATTCATTCATAACCTCAGTGAACCTGTTGGCAGCTTAAAGGGGTTCTCCGGGAATTAAGAATACCTTTCATTAGTTATAATGGCTCGTTTTGTCTGGGGAGCAATCATTAGGACACACAAAACCTGTTCTAATCACACAGGAGGACACGTTACTTCACAACACTGAGGTAAACAGCCGCCTCATCCTCCTCTCTGCTCGTCAGGAATTATGATCCTGAATACAGATGATCTTTAGCTGAATCCTTATGGGAATGGAGTCAGAGACATGAAGTACAGAGAGGACAGACAGGACAGACTGTGGTAATAGAGACTGCAGACAAGAGCTGCTGCTCATCAGCCACATCTCCTCATGAGCTCCATTCCTACAGAGATTCAGATGAAGATATTATTTGTATTCAGGATCATAACCCTGACAAGCAGAGCAGAGAGGAGGATGAGGCAGCTCTTTACTTCAGTGTTGTGAAGTAACTTGTCCTGCTGTGTGATTAGGACAGGTTCTGTGTGGAGTAATAGGACGGCGGCCATTTTGTTTCTCCTAATGATTGCTCCCCAGACAAAACAAGCCATTATAACTAATGAAAGGTATTTGATAAAGATATTTATAATGAAGTAATATTTAAGTATTTTCATTTTCTTAATTCCCGGAGAACCCCTTTAATATTAAAAATCGTGCTGACTGAATCCTTTAAATATAGCTTCAGTACCAGGACAGAACAAGAGCTTGGTAACTGATTGTTTTTACGCGACGCTCTTCTTTGCAATCGACAAATATCTCGAGAAATAAATCGGCAAAAAATACTGCACCGTGTCCGTAATTCGGACCGGTGCCAGCCTCAGGGACCCGGCCGCATCCAGGAAATCAGTGACGTTACATAGTCAGGGAGGCTATAAATCACAGCACAGAAGTCATTCACATCTTCCTTCAGGGTTTAGGTAAAAAGCTGCTGTGAAATTAAATTGTCGAGATTCTCACATTTCACCAAAAAAAACAACCGATCGGAAAATCTCTGGGGTCAGACAAAAATCAGAGTCCACGGAAAACAGAGGATATTACGCCAGCTGCTGTGATAAATTTGACTCCATTTTGTTGTCTTGTAAACGGTGCCCAGGGGCGCATTGGGAAATTAAAGTGGCCCTGGAAAAAAACAAATAAAACAAAAGTGGCCCTATGTTATAGGCGGGTCCAAGTTGACAGAGGGCGGGTCCAACAAAAGTAGGCGGGGCCAGCAATACCATAGTGCAGCACAAAATACATAAGCAGAACCAAATACACAGTGCAGCACAATATACTGCCTCAGCAGAACCTAATACCACAGTGCAGCACAATATACTGCCTCAGCAGAACCTAATACCACAGTGCAGCACGATATACTGCCCCAGCAGAACCAAATATCACAGGGCAGCACAATATACTGCCCCAGCAGAACCAGATACCACAGTGCGGCACAATATACTGCCTCAGCAGAACCAAATACCACAGTGCAGCACAATATACTGCCCCAGCAGAACCTAATACCACAGTGCAGCACAATATACTGCCCCAGAAGAACCAAATACCACAGTGCAGCACAATATACTGCCCCAGCAGAAACAAATACCATAGTGCAGCACAATTACTGCCCCTGCAGAACCAAATACCACAGTGCAGCACAATATACTGCCCCAGCAGAACCAAAATACCACAGTGCAGCACAATATACTGCCCCAGCAGAACCAAATACCACAGTGCAGCACAATATACTGCCCCAGAAGAACCAAATACCACAGTGCAGCACAATATACTGCCCCAGCAGAAACAAATACCATAGTGCAGCACAATATACTGCCCCTGCAGAACCAAATACCACAGTGCAGCACAATATACTGCCCAGCAGAACCAAATACCACAGTGCAGCACAATATACTGCCCCAGCAGAACCAAATACCACAGTGCAGCACAATATACTGCCCCAGCAGAACCAAATACCACAGTGCAGCACAATATACTGCCCCAGCAGAACCAAATACCACAGAGCAGCACAATATACTGCCCCAGCAGAACCAAATACCACAGTGCAGCACAATATACTGCCCAGAAGAACCAGATACCACAGTGCAGTACAATATACTGCCCAAACAGAACCAAATACCACAGTGCAGCACAATATACTGCCCCAGAAGAACCAGATACCACAGTGCAGTACAATATACTGCCCAAACAGAACCAAATACCACAGTGCAGCACAATATACTGCCCCAGCAGAACCAGATACCACAGTGCAGCACAATATACTGCCCCAGCAGAACCAGATACCACATTGCAGCACAATATACTGCCCCAGCAGAACCAGATACCACATTGCAGCACAATATACTGCCCCAGCAGAGCCAAATACAACAGTACAGCACAATATACTGCCCCAGCAGAACCAGATACCACATTGCAGCACAATATACTGCCTCAGAGGAACCAAATACCACAGTGCAACACATAATACTACCCCAACAGAACCAAAATGAAAGGTGAAATCTGATTGGTCACTATGGGCAACTAAGCCAGTTCTATTTTACACCAATCAGATTCTGCCCTTCACTTTCAAAAGCAGCTATGGGAAACAGTTTCCTTTACACCAATCAGATTCCACCTTTCATTTTGAAAAGGAGCCCTGAAAAATGAAAGGTGGAATCTGATCGGTTGCTATGGGCAACATTACATATAATGCAACAAAGCATGTCCACTATTACCAAAGAAAGATTTGTGGTCATCCCTCCAGAAAACAAACCAAAGAACAGAACGTCTCTGCTGGTGGCAGCCAGAGGCAAAGAACAAATGGTGGGAACCCCCAGTCACCCAGTATGGACTGGTGACAGAACCCACCACCATATTCTAAAGTTTAACCACAAGGGTTACAAAAATTTGAGCCTGAACAGCTCCATACAGCACCATATAACGGATCTTTTTTTCCATGATGTGACCTACAAAGGAGCATCCCGTTGAAATTCATACAAAGAAGCTTCCATATGCCCCATCAGGAGGTATAGCATGCCCCTGGACTGCTGCTGGCAGCCATACTGTCCACATTATCACCGCAGTAATACACCCATTATAGCCATTTCCATCAGGGTTTCCGGTCTAACCAGCAGATACGGTGCCAGATGTCTGACCAACGTTCATTTACCAGTGTCAGTCTATCATCTACAAAGTAAATAAGACTTTGCAATGAGATATACGGATAATTAGAGAAGGCCTTGCCAAAACCCAGAGGCTTTTAATGAATGTGTACTTATGGGAAACCTCAGCTTCTCACACTGCTGCCGCTCATCACATTATCAGCTGCACTGGCGCACTCTTGTGGACACTGAAGGGTATGACATGTCCACATTAGATCACAGCACGGAGATCTGAGCAACAGGGAACTTGCAAGAGTCATTTTTTTTAACCTTTATTATGGATGAACCTGCAGTACTAACGTAGTAATACTCATCTGCAGTGGTCATCACACTACTACAAAAGTGCTAACGATACTGCTACTGCTGTACTAGGTGTGACTAATAGAAGTAGTAATACTAAATGACTAGGTGTAGTAGTAGGACTAGTTATTGCACTACTATATTCTCCAAAGCCCCATTTACATGATGCGGATCGCACACTGTGTGCTGTCGGCATCCGTGTGTCCGTTCTGTGGCCCCGCAAAAAAGATAGAACAAGTCCTATTCTTGTCCGTTTTACAGACAAGAATAGGCATTTTCAACACAGTGCGGGACCTGCGAAAGTGGAAAATGGGGGATGCACAAGGCTGGTGTCCGTTTTTTGCAGATCCACGGTTCGCAAAATAGACACAGTCATGTGAATGTACCCTAAACCTGATGGCATGCTGGGTGAACAGGAAGCAAATCTGGCTTCCTCTACATAGTTTTTTTGTGGCTTTTTTGGGCCAATTAGTCTGTGAAATAAGCTCCATGTGACAGCGGTATTTCCCATACTGAATGCTGCTCCTGTGACACAAGCTCACGGCATGGATTTCTAATGCTGTGGGTTCCGGCCCAACCTCGGCTGTACCGAATTATACCCCTATAATGCTGTCAGTACAATTCAGTACAGCCGCAGTCAGGCCGGAACCCACAGCATTAGAAATCATCATAATGCCATGAGTTCGTGTCACAGGAGCAGCGTTCAGACGGGGTAATACTGCCGTCACACGGAGCACGTTTCACTCATGTGAAATTGGAGAGGCTCTGCTCTCTCTGCAGCTGCTGCGCCCTCTCCACTTTGATTGACAGGGCCAAGCATGATGACCTTTTCACTGCCTGGCTCTGTTAATCAAAGTGGAGAGGGGGCGGCAGTTGCAGACAAAGCAGAGGCTCTAGGTGTAATGGTAACGCCCCCCGTTGCTCCTAGAGGCTCATTTTCATATAATAAACCCTCATTTTTCTCAGCAATGTGGGCACATATGAACATGGGACCAACACAGATGTCTTCAGCTGCCAAGCGCACATGTAACAGGTCAGCCAGAGTCATAGTTGATGATCCGTATGCTTTCCGCAAAAAGATAGACCAGGTCCTATACTTGGCCGAAAAATGCGGACTAAGGACCCAGTGATGTCCACAAAAAACGCAGATGCAACACGGACCACATCCAAGTTTTACGGATTCGCAGTTTGTGGACTACAAAAGACTTACAGTCGTGTGCATGAGGTCTTATTGAAATAGGAAAATCCGTGACACGGAGAACTCACAAATGTCCTCTGATGGTCCTCAATGGTGAAAACCCGCCCGGTCAGCCGTCTGCAGGCTAAAGATAACTCATTCGCAGGTAGAAGGGCGTTCCTGCCCACAATTTACACAATGCAATCCTTTGTGAATGATAGCCAAACGTAAATTAGGGAAATTTTGCAGGCGCTGACGTATCCTAGAGACAGAGATCAGACGGAATAGAGAGGTAATTATTCATGGGAGACGTTATACCATGTAATAACCAGTCCCTTATCAAGATCCAGAGAGAACACACAGGACACACGTCCGCTGCTGTAATACGTAGATCAGAGCCTCAGCACCTAGAGGGGGTGTTCCCCTTGTTTCCCACTCCTCCGATATTAAAGCTGGTAACTGTATAATGTCTCATTCACACGTCAGTGTTCAGTCAGTGATTTCAAGCCAAAGCCGGGGCGGCTCTAAACACAGAACAGGAGCAGATCTTATACCTTATGTCTGTGGAGGCTCCAATCCTGGTTTTAGCTCACAATCACTGATGGAAATCACTGAACAAACACTGATGGGTGAATGAGGCTTAGATGAAAAGTTTTACAGCTTTCTAATATACATAGTTTTCCAGTTCCTCATCATTTTAAAGATATTTGTTTGCGGTCAGTGAATGAGAGCACCCATTCAGAAGCAGGAAACCTGTACATACTGTACCCAGTCCTGCTCGGTATAAACCGATACATTGTAACAGACTACCAGAGACATCTGTGCGGCTGCTGAGCAGTGTTCAGCTCACACAGCATTGTCTACACTGGATACAGTCGTAACCACTTCCAAGCAAACAGCGCTCCAAATACAAAGTTTCAATTCACTGACAGCAAACAGAAATGAGAAACTGAAACATAAAAGATATTAGATTAAAGCGGTTGCCCAGAATGTTGACATGGATAGCCTATCCTCAGGATAGGCTATCATTGAAAGATCGTCGGGTGTCTGATACCCTGCACCCTACGCCGCCACAAGTCAGCACCGGAACTACACAGCTCCGTCCATTGTATAGTGGACAGAGCTGGTTACTGCACCGCTGCTTGCACTGAAGTTAAAGGGGTATTCCCATCTGGGACATTGACGTATATCCCACGTCTGTGAGCCTCTCCTGTGTCCAGAACGGGACTCCCGAAATGAAAAGAGAGCAGCCGTGCATGCACTGCCTCCCTACATTCACCACTACGGGACTTCTCAAAATAGCCTATTTTTGGACCGCCTGTCCTTCTCTTTGGGTGCCCTATTCTCTAGACAGGAGCAGGTCCCAAAGGTGGGACCTGCACCTATCTGACACTGACGGTAAAGTCCAGTAAGAAGATAGCAGCACATCTAATGAATAGTTTATAGTCTCTATCAGTGGACTACAATGTCCGCCTCCGGGAACCAAGACTAATGTGACAGATCAGGTTTGAGGCCATTTATAATTTATGGGTCTGAACCAGGTGCAAGAGAGGGAGCAGCAGGAGTGAATGGAAAAGTACAACGGCACCTGTGTATAGCACGCAGGCAGGGGCATTACAGACTAATGGGTTAGGGGCTGGGGTCTGACCAGTGGCGTACATAGGACAGAGGGGTTTCTGCCTAAACCCTTTCAATGACCCTTGGACCATTTTTCCACTGCCTCGTTTGCTAAAAGTTGTTTCTTTAGAGGGTAGAGTCCTGACCAGTAGAAGAGGAGATAATCCCAACTAAGACTGGGCCCCATAGCAGTCACATGGTCTGCCGCTATGATAGCTACGGCCCTGGGTCTGACCCTATACTCAGAATCAGACTTTTTTGCTTCAGATCCAGGAGCAGATTTTGCCGCAGATGTGCCGCAACGTGTGTGGTATTGCTCCACCCCTCACACAGAAAGGAGCGTAATGTGCAGTGAAAATCCATGAAATCCACTGGTATGAATACAATTACCGTATTGTTCACCCTATAAGACGCACGTCTTCCCCCCCCCAAAGTAGGGAGAAAAATGCGGTGCGTCTTACAGGGCGAATACAAGTGAGGACTTCCATAAGGAAGCGCTCACTTGTACGTAGGGACCCCCCATCAGACCTCAGATCAGCCCACCCAGCCACTTACAAAAACCTTACTTACCTGTCCTGCGCTGCCCTCTGGTCCCGCGCTCCACTCTGTTTCCTGCAGGGTCAGGTCATAGTGCGCGCTGGCAGGGAAAAGAGTGGAGCGCGGGACCGGCGGGCAGCGGCAGCGCAGGACAGGTAAGTAAGGGTTTTATAAGTGGCTGGGTGGGCTGATCTGAGGTCTGATGGGGGCACAAGACGCTGATCTGAGGTCTGATGGGGGCACAAAACGCTGATCTGAGGTCTGATGGGGGCACAAGACGCTGATCTGAGGTCTGATGGGGGCACAAGACGCTGATCTGAGGTCTGATGGGGGCACAAGACGCTGATCTGAGGTCTGATGGGAGCACAAGACGCTGATCTGAGGTCTGATGGGGGCACAAGACGTTGATCTGAGGTCTGATGGGGGCACAAGACGCTGATCTGAGGTCTGATGGGGGCACAAGACGTTGATCTGAGGTCTGATGGGGGCACAAGATGTTGATCTGAGGTCTGATGGGGGCACAAGACGCTGATCTGAGGTCTGATGGGGGCACAAGACGCTGATCTGAGGTCTGATGGGGCACAAGACGCTGATCTGAGGTCTGATGGGGGCACATACTGCTGTAATCTGAGGTCTGATGGGTGCACATACTTCTGTAATCTGAGGTCTGATGGGGGCACAAGACGCTGATCTGAGGTCTGATGGGGCACAAGACGCTGATCTGAGGTCTGATGGGGCACAAGACGCTGATCTGAGGTCTGATGGGGGCACATACCTGCTGTAATCTGAGGTCTGATGGGTGCACATACTTCTGTAATCTGAGGTCTGATGGGGGCACAAGACGCTGATCTGAGGTCTGATGGGGGCACAAGACGCTGATCTGAGGTCTGATGGGGGCACAAGACGCTGATCTGAGGTCTGATGGGGGCACAAGACGCTGATCTGAGGTCTGATGGGGGCACAAGACGCTGATCTGAGGTCTGATGGGGCACAAGACGCTGATCTGAGGTCTGATGGGGGCACAAGACGCTGATCTGAGGTCTGATGGGGGCACAAGACGCTGATCTGAGGTCTGATGGGGGCACAAGACGCTGATCTGAGGTCTGATGGGGGCACAAGACGCTGATCTGAGGTCTGATGGGGGCACAAGATGTTGATCTGAGGTCTGATGGGGGCACAAAGATGTTGATCTGAGGTCTAATGGGGGCACAAGACGCTGATCTGAGGTCTGATGGAGCACAAGACGCTGATCTGAGGTCTGATGGGGGCACATACTGCTGTAATCTGAGGTCTGATGGGTGCACATACTTCTGTAATCTGAGGTCTGATGGGGGCACAAGACGCTGATCTGAGGTCTGATGGGGGCACATACTGCTGTAATCTGAGGTCTGATGGGTGCACATACTTCTGTAATCTGAGGTCTGATGGGGGCACAATATGCTGATCTGAGGTCTGGTGGGAGCACAGTGAGATGGTATGGGGGCACAGTGGGCTGATATGGGGCCATAGTGGGCTGATCTGAGGTCTGTTAGGGGTCTGACATGGAGGGCTGATATGGGGGTCTGATGTGATGTCCTGAAATTTATGGCCAGTCTGATAAGAGGATCTGATGAAAAATATTTTTTTCTTATTTTCCTATTCTAAAACCCAGGTGCATCTTATGGGCCGGTGCGTCTTATAGGGCGAAAAATACGGTATATCAGTATGGAACGCTAAAATAAAGCAAAACAAAAAAACTTTATTAGGCAAAAATAAATATAAAAAACTAACAGGGATATCAAAAGGATTTTATATCCTCGTGAGTGAACAATGTGGGATTCTTCTAGAGCTGGCGCAGGTTCGCACCAGTCCAGCAGGTAAGTATGTGACCCACATAAATTGCCAAAAAGGTGCGATTGTGCAGGATAATCCGGTCAACATGTCACATGACCCATATATTATCATATCTCTGCACACATCACATTGTATGCCCCAATATTACCAAAAGAATAGGGATACATATGGGGGCAGTGATATTGATGGACACTGTCTCCCCACTAAACCCTAACCTCAAGAAGCACTAGTAATCAACACATATATGGTCTGCCCACATCTCATAGGCATACCAAGGCTTGCCCTCTGAAATTATGGCTCAACGCGTTTCTGTGTATATCACTTCGTCAGGAGCGCATCTATTAGAGGAACATAATACTAGGCTGAAAAAAGCTGCCTCATGTAGCAGCGTGCCGAGGACCAGGTTATGGGCGCTGTGATGGCTGTGAGCGGCCGCATGCACGCCTGGTTTAGATATAACCCCACCTCCTGTAGAATCATCATGTTGCCGATCGCCAATCAGATGGAAACAACGCCTCTGTATTGTATCAGTGGGGAGCATAGGCAACAGATAGGGTAAGTAAAACACAAGGGGAGCGCAGATCAGCGCTATTTGGTACATTATGGGGAATATGACTGGCGGTATTGCTATCAAACAGGTAGAGAATCTTATATGAGAACTAACTGGGCACGCACTGGAGAATACCTGAAGCACAAAAGAACAATCTTGTGGCAGACACTGTACACACAATGAATACTTCCCATAACGTTGGTGACAGCAAAAACAGTCACCCGATAGTACAAATCAAGAGCTGCTCGGTGTCATAGAGCAGCATCCCCACGGTTCACAAATAAGATGACAGATACAAATAAGATGTCATCTTAATTGGTACATTTAGTACAATGCAGTATGTGCTGAATATATTTTCATAAGAATTTGGGAAAATGATGAAATGTCCTATAAATATCTGTTCTATTCCTGAACTAAGGATCTAGGCTTTCAGTTGAGATGACTGTGTGCTGCCCTTTATGTAGATGCTCAGTAGTGAAGCTCCTCCGCTACAGATCAGAGGAGAAAGGCACTGGGAAGGAATGGCTGCACTCATCTCAGATCTGCTAGAGAAAACAGGATTAAAGGGGTTTTCTCACTAGTTATAAACATTTGCTTTCAACATAAAGGGACAGTTAGGGACCATTCAGACGGCCATGATATTGCGGGTCTGCAAAAATGCGGATCCGCAATACCACGGATGCCGAACCGTGTGTGCACATCGCTGGCACCCCATAGAAGATGCCTATTCTTGTCCACTGTTGCGGACAAGAATAGGACATGTTCTATATTTTCTTGCGGAGCCGCGGAATAGATGTGTACCCATTCACACGGTCGTGTGAATGGGCCCTTAAAAAAGACATTTTCTAAATACAGTGGTCAGTAGATTTTACTTTAGTCATGAACTTCAGCAGGTCTCTCACTTTACACAAGGTTCTATTGCAACCTGCAGACCTGAAAGACTGTTATCTGATTGGCTGAGAGCAGGAGTGACCCCCCCCTCCCCAGGGAATGATGGGACTGAGCTCTGAGTGAGATTACCTGCAGTAAGCAAAATGTGTTGTGAGGACCGAGAAGGACGGCTTTACCTGTAATAGTGTTAGAGATCACAATCTCCTGTCTGCTCTGTCAGAGTAAGCTAATATATGCTAATAACTGCTGGAGACTCACCCACAGCCTGAGGAGATAGAGTCAGTGCAAACTGCCTGTCAGCCAGTGAATCAATGTGCTGAGAAAACCCCTTTAAGGCAAGTACTTCTCAGTATATCTGAACTTTCAATAAACTGTGCATGTATCACTTGTCCAGTGCATGTTCTCTCAGTATGCTTTATTTTTTAATTTGCTTTTACTGTGATGTAAAACACCTAGGGCCTTATGTATGAAAACTGTCTAGGTGTAGAAGTTTCTTGTTGCCCATAGAAACCAATCAGAGCTCCCCATTCATTTCATATAGTGCTCTGAAGAAATGAAAGGGGAGCTCTTATTGGTTGCTATGGGCAACAAAGATAGTCTTAGTCCTAGACAGTTTTCATACATCAGGCCCTTAGTGAGCTGTACCCAGACCTGCTGGCATCGCTGCTATGGCCAGCAACTGCCTGCATTGGTCACCTGCCAGTATGTCTCAGGATGGCGGCTGGAGTGCCAGCCAGACCGCCGAGAAATCAAGATGTAATGCACCTTTTAATATGATATTCAAAAAAGTTGTCATGGTGATTATTACCTGGTTCTTCCCAGACTTCCGAAAGAAAAAAAAAAAAAAAGAACCAACAACAACAACGGAGTTATGCAATCAATACTTCAAGGGAAACTCCAGAACATTAGAAGAGTCGCCAATGTCATCCATACTGATAAGACGAGCTGAGAGGGTGCAGCAAGCCTCTACTATTTACAGAGAAAGTTGGCAGGATCAGTAGGGATTTTTCGGTATTTTTCTTCTGCAGTGCACCTTAGATAGCTGCCGCGTGAATGCGCTTTCTTTTGACCCTCCCGCGCACATGTATGCTCAGTCGAGCATGCTTGTGTGCTTAATGGGGTGAGAGGAATAGGGTGCTGGCAGACACCTTTAGTGGAAATTATCTACCATGAGAATAAAAGATCGACACGACGGACCATTCTTTGCCTGGACATCCACCATTAGGGGAGAGTTAGGACACCCCCTTACTCAGCAGATGGTCATCTGGTCCAGGTGAAATCAGGGATTTGGTCGGCAGTCGTCTAATGCGTACGGCCACCTCCAGTCATAAGTAGTCACACTGGTTTATTGACTTCCCAGGTAACATGACTCAGTGTGGACGGACTTTCAGTCACACAGGTAATAAAGAGTCAATATACCAGGACAGCAAGATGGATTCTAGTTTCTGGACCTAAGCAAACCAGATCCACAATCCAGGACTCGGCAGTACTAGAAGGCTGCCACTGCCTCCTTATACTGGCAGACAGTACCTTGTAGAAGGCTTGTACAGTAAAATATCAATTTTTGCAGATGACACTAAACTGTGTAAAGCAATTAACACACAAGAGGACAGTACACTGCTACAGATGGATCTGGATAGACTGGAGGCTTGGGCAGAGAAGTGGCAGATGAGGTTTAACACTGACAAATGTAAGGTTGTGCACTTAGGAAGGGGTCGTTGATCCAGGGAGTAATTCTGATTGTAACAAATCCTCTACAGCCAGAAACGTACATTACACATCAATAATCACAGCAGTGCCATCTTCTTCCATAGTCACAGACTAGTACTGGTGCCCATCGTGCACCGCTCATCCCAGCAGAATCTTCTTGCCCAGTTCTAATAGTCAGAGCGGTGTCCTCCTCCTCGCCACCAGTAGTCAGAGCAGTGTCCTCCTCCTCGCCACCAGTAGTCAGAGCAGTGTCCTCCTCCTCGCCACCAGTAGTCAGAGCAGTGTCCTCCTCCTCGCCACCAGTAGTCAGAGCAGTGTCCTCCTCCTCGCCACCAGTAGTCAGAGCAGTGTCCTCCTCCTCGCCACCAGTAGTCAGAGCAGTGTCCTCCTCCTCGCCACCAGTAGTCAGAGCAGTGTCCTCCTCCTCGCCAACAGTAGTCAGAGCAGCGTCTTCCTCCTCGCCACCAATAGTCAGAGCAGCGTCTTCCTCCTCGCTACCAGTAGTCAGAGCAGCGTCTTCCTCCTCCACACCAGTAGTCAGAGCAGTGTCTTCCTCCTCCACACCAGTAGTCAGAGCAGTGTCTTCCTCATCCCTACCAATAGTCACAGCAGTGTCTTCCTCCTCCCTACCAATAGTCACAGCAGTGTCTTCCTCCTCCCTACCAATAGTCACAGCAGTGTCTTCCTCATCCCTACCAATAGTCACAGCAGTGTCTTCCTCCTCCCTACCAATAGTGACAGCAGTGTCTTCCTCGTCCCTACCAATAGTCACAGCAGTGTCTTCTGCCTCCCTAAAAATAGTCCCAGTAGTGTAACCCAATAGTCACAGAAGTGTTACTTCTTAGCTGCTCCATTAACTTTCACCCAGTAGTATCTGCCTCATATACTAGCCCCAACACTTGATGCATCCCCAGATCTCTGGAAGCTATGTAAGTGACCAATGACTGAAGAGTAGTACACAGCAACCCTTCTCTAACCAGGAGCAGTTAGACATTTTCCATCAGGAAAGACTGATATGGAAGCCATCAGCGACAGACTGGATCCATTAGCCTCCAACTGTAGAGGCCTAAAGGTCGTCAGTGGCTGTTTTATACAGGACATAGTGACTGGATTTTGAAGACATTACCTCTCTCTCACAGTATATACCATTTCTTTCTATAAGCGCTTATGCACACAACCGTTGCCATTTTTGCGTTCCGCAAATTGCAGTGTGTTTTCCGCATTTTGCGGAACGGAATGTCCTGCCATCTATAGAACGGTCCTATCCTTGTCCGTAAAACAGAGAAGAATAGGACATGTTCTATTTTTTTGCAGGGCCGGGGAGTGGACACTCGGGTGTGCTGTCCGCATCATTTGCAGCCCCATTGAAGTGAATCAGTCCATATAAAAAATGTGGATAGGATGCGGACCACGAATACATTTGTGTGCAATATAAGGTGCAGAGCTGTACAAAGGAGGGAACTCTGCAGTCTCTGTCCCAGCGGGGCTCAATATCTAAATTTTCCTAATTTACACACGCAGAAACACTTGCCATACGAATACAGTATATAACAGAATATTTTTGGATTGTTGGAAAAGACAAAATTGCACAAGACTCCACTGCTGCAATGTAACGGTGCTGTGTGTGTAGGCCATGCATTTCATGATGCTCAAAGGGGTTGAGATGGGTTTCAGGACTGAGCACAGTGCCAACTAATCAAACTAATGTGTCCCAAGGACATTTCTGGCTCAGAAGAGCAGTCGCCAAGCTTGGGAAGAGTAACCCGAAAATCCTACTAGACCAGCACCAACGTCTTCAGCGTTAAACTATGGAATAAAGTAGAATCTGAGGCTTATTACATGAATATAAGGATGGAAAACAGACTAAAGCTGGACAGTACAATCTACCTCTTAACTTATGGCAGGTCGGACCAGCTGCTGGGTCCCCCAACGACACAGATGCTTGACATTACATATAGCCCAGTTCTCAGGGGGTACTGGTTCTCCTAATGGACAGCCAGCTGGTGTCCTACATGCATTGATCACTGGGAAAAGTATGCAAACTGGCTCTCAGATGACCATTGAATTTCACTAGGCTCTCCTCCAGAAGGAAGAATACCTTCTTTAGTGCCACCTATAGATAGCTATCCTGCAAGTAAATGTCTGACCCATTAAAGAGTCATGAAATGATATACATCTGTAGACGTCTTTTTTGGCGTTCTTTCCCCTCTTCAAAGAGAAGGAGTTCTAGTTGGTTGGGTGAGATGCTTTTGACACAGCTCTTGGGGGCATACTGGTTCTTATTGTGGAGATCCTGCAAACCAGTACCCTATCTAATAATAGGTCAAACATTGACTTAGAGGGTAGATAACTATAGGTGGCACTAGAGAGACACTTTTCTTCCTTCTGGAGGAGAGCCTAGAGAAACCAGTAGTCATCTGACTAATGTAGACCCCAGTGGTCCATCTGAGCCAGCATATACTTGCAGTGGCTCTTCACTCCAGAACAGGGAACTTTTCCACCCTACTAACTCCTAAAAAATGGTTAATATTGGAATAGCCCTTTAAGGATAATTGTATCTCACCGGTTGAAGAAGTTACTGATCGGTCCCAGTATTCTGATTTTACTGTCGGCATCGACGTCCTGCGCATAGCCTTTAAGATCTGAATTGTCCTTTCCAGAGTTCAAAGTAACATCTGAAAAATGCGTGTCATCATTTTCCAAGTTGACAATTGCACTTGAGCTGCTGGTCACCAAGAAGTCCACAATGTCTTCATTGCTCACCGATAGCGTGGTGGAGAAGTCTGTGCTGAGGCTGGAAACACTGCAGTCAGATATATCATCGCTTCTGTTAAGAGAAGTCGGGCTGTAGAGCTTGGCGGTGTCATAGCCGGACCTCGGAAACGTGGAGGACTTCCAGACGACGTGGTCACTTTCAGAGTTCCTCAGAGATGGGGTACCACTACTGGGAATACTTTTGGAGCTTTGAAAGACTCTTTCATCACCAACAGCTCCATTCATACAGTTTGACCTGACGTTGCAATGGACCGGTTCCGGGTTGGCGATCTCAAGGGTCGGGATGCCGGAATCCAGTGAAGTGACGCTGTTGCTTTCACCGATGGAAACAAAATGGCTGTGGTGGAAGTCTGGAAGAGTGTGAGACTGAGAACTCTTTCTATTCCATTTGCCCAGACTGTGAATATCGGCGTCAATGGTAATGTCATGGACCTCGATAAACCCAAGGTTCTTGATGTTAGATGATAAGTCCTTATTCATATTCGACCAAGAGGAAACTAAATAGGGAACAAAATACAAATATTATGTAAATATATATTGGTTTTATTCAAAGGATTTTCTGAAAAATTAGGGGGAACTCTAAGAATCTAATAAAATAAAAAGAAATCTTGCTAGCCTTCCCAATCCCCTGCCATTCCAGTGTTCCTGGTGGTCTATGCTTCCGGCACAGCAACCAGTACATACCTGACTACTCCATATGACTGATCACTGGTCTCAGCAGTCATGTGACCAGCATTCAGCAATGACGTGCATGACTACCCCAGGTGACTGCAGAAGCCAGTGGAGTAGTCAGGCAGGTAGCTGCAGCACCGGAAGCATAGACCACTGAGAGTCCCGGAGCGTGGTAACATAATGGGGGAGGAAATCTTTTCAGTTTTTTTTTGTTTTTGTTTTTTAAATATAATATTTAAAAAAAAATAAAAAATAAAAAATAAATATTAATATAATATTAAAAAAAAAAAAAAAACAAGCACAAAAAAAAAAAAAAAATGAAAAATAAATATTAAATTTTGAGATGAGAGGTATACATCACCACTGGCACAAGGAGGTTTAACAATCAGCCCTTTACCATTAATTCTTGCCTGAAATGATAAAATCAAACCTGAATCTACCCAGCAGTATAAGCAAGGTGCACTATATGGCAGATATTATGTGAGTGTTATATGGTAATATTATATGGATGCTATATACTTTTTAGGCAGTAAACGGTAGCATTATTTGGACGCTGTATGCAGATATTATTTTTAGGCATTACATGGCGGTGTTTTAGGGCACTGAATGGCTTTACTGTGCAATCACTGTACAGCAGTATTATCTGGCAGTGTATGGTAGGTTACTACATATGTGCATGCAGCATAGCATACGGACTGGTGGGCAGTGATGCTACCTTTACGCCTAAAATCAGTCCAGCTACACCTGTAAAATGCAGCTCTGGAAGTCATTTCTCTTGAAAGATTATACTGTATATAGCTCATGGAAGATTAGGCTAAATATAGCTCTCAATACTACAGTCGTTACCACTAGAGACTAGGCAGACCTGATATATATAGTTATTATACAGCAATTACACCTGCACTGCAGGAATACAGAAATGCACACTCGGTATACACTGGAGCCTGTATACATCAATATTAGATGTGATTTCACTCGCGTCAATTTCTAAAAATTGAATCAAAATTGTAAAACAGAAAAATAACAATAAATGCAAAGAACAGACCAAAATGAGTCATTTATTAGTTGAAGAGTATTAAAAATATTTTGCATTTGTTGAGATAATGGTGGCAATGGTAGCGCCCCTAGTTTTGGCTTCCGTCACGCTGTGTGTCGTTTGTCTTGGTCCGCTAGCTTGAACTCCAGGCTGTATATAATCCAGTCTACTGATAAGGTTTCTCTGCTTGTCAGGGTACACTTTCCCTCTGAGAAGCTGAGAGACTGCATCGCCACAACGAATTACTTCGCAGATTAAGTCGGAGCTAGCAGACACGGTGCGTGTGACACATCTGTCGGGGGAACACATTCTGCGTGACAGCTGTATTTCCTGGACTGAACACAGCTCCTCTGAAGTGAACTCACAGCATCACAATGATTTAAGATGCGGTTTATTCCCATCTCACCTCAGGTTTGCTGAATTTTACTCAGAAAATGTGGAGACTACAGGTCAGTAGACCTGCTGTGAGACAGGAATTCACAGCATCATAAATCATAATGATGCTGCGAGATCATTTCAGAGGAGCAGTGTTTAGTCTAGGAAATCACACGCGTTTCCCAGAATTAATACGTCGTATGAAACTGGCCTATATAGTAGAAGGTCTACATTGGTCATAGCAATAATCAGGTCTCAGAACACTAATGAGAATGAACAATCACCAACATTCATCAATGTAATGTATCCACCACAACAAAGAACAGAATGACCATATATCAAGGACAAAAATAAAGTCAATGGGGGTCATTTATTAATGAGATTAATATCACCAACCATTCCAATTTTATTTAGGTGTATCCATATAAATGGCCCACCCTGTATATTTTTTTATACAGAGCTCAAAACCTCTCGGCCATAGAGCATGTGCATACACATTACAGTACGGCTACACCGCGCCACGTGGCGAAATCAGTCACACGATATATCATATAATGTATTTCAATGGTGAAGAAATGAGACTGCGACACGACTTGGATTTTTGGCGACTGTCGCTTCCTGGTAGCAGCATCTCGCATTGCAACACCACTGAAATACATTACATGAAGTGTCACGCGACACGTGTTGCTGTGTAGCTGCACCCTTAGATCAATACCTGACACAATCTACTGCATGGGAGTCACAATGCTTGATCCATTTGCTCAGCATCAAGGGTAATAAAATGACAGCGGCATGTATGAAGCACATGCTCCCGTACTTGGAGGATTACTTGTAACTTTCCAGGCGTACAGCAAATAAACATCGCTAGACGGACGCCACGCTGCACACAGGACACCAAAGTAAACGCCTGGAAGGGGACCGAGTCTCCAATGTCAACGCCGGGAGCAAACGCCCAGCAATGGAGCTCCGACATGTCCACACGTGTGAATCACTGCAGGAGACACAAGAGCCAAGTGCTGGGAAGGAAAATATCTATAATTATAGGAACAAGTTCCCTGCATCTCCCAGGGTGGTAGCTTCTGGACATGGAGTACCCATCCAATTGCAAGTTTCTCAATTTTATCAATTTGTAGGATGTGTGTGTGAGAAGGTGTGTGGAAGGTCTATCATAGCTCCAGAGTGCACAAGCCCTACAGTTCTCACAAAATAGAACATAAAACCACACACTACATCAGGGGTCAGCAACCTCCAGCACTCAAGATGTTGTGAAACTACAACTCCCAGCATGCACACTTGCTCTGCTCGTCTCATAACTCCCATAGAAATGAACGTAGCATGCTGGGAATTGTAGTTTCACAACAGCCGGAGCGCTGAAGGTTGCTGACCCCTGCACTAGATTAACGTCGGTCCTACCCATCTATTTCAGCGGACTATTGACTATCTCTCACCGGCAGTTGTTAGGGAAAAAAGGATCGGGCATTTGAAATGAATTTGGAAAAAAAATCTTCAGATCTTTTCCTTTTTCACATAATTGTTATGTTGAAACCTTGTGCTAAAATTAAAAAAAAAAAAATAATAAAAGTCAAGTTTTTCATTCTGCACTCAATACCCTGTGAGAAAGTGAAAACAGAATGTGAGAAATGTTTGCCAATTCATTTAAAAAAAAAACTAAAATTTCGCATGGACATAAGTATTCAGACCCTTTTTTATGACACTTGACATTTAGCTCTGGGGCCGGCCATTTCTCGTGAGCTTCTTTGAGGTGTTTCTACACCTTGATTGACAGGGCCAGGCAGTGACATAGCACCACATAAAGAAGCAGAGCTAAGAGCCATCCAAGCAATAAGAACAAATGGAAGGCGGCACTCACCCAGATCTTCTCTAACTTCTATCTTTATTAAAGTAACTTACATATACAGGATACAGGCGGACGCTCCACTATGCACTCAGACCAGCAGCTGTATATGTAAGTTACTGCTGCAAGTGCTCAAAGCAAACCGGACTGAAGAGGGAAAAGCTACTTTAGCTGCTCATATCTTGGGATTGGTAGCAGATAGAAAATGGTTCTGACGTTCTTTGAAAGCTGGCATTCCAAGCTTTCAAATGATACCCAAAAACACAGCATTACATCCGAAGATATAGCTGTTAGAAATCGAGTCGGGAGAGAAAGCTGTTTTTACGTTTAGCTGGGCACTTGGGAGCTGTTTTCCAGCAGAATAAAAGTACTTTTCCTGGACATGTAATACAGACACACAGTGCACACAGGTATGTCTGGGATGTGACATGTAATACAGACACACAGTGCACACAGGTATGTCTGGGATGTGACATGTAATACACACACACAGTGCACACAGGTATGTCTGGGATGTGACATGTAATACACACACACAGTGCACACAGGTATGCCTGGGATGTGACATGTAATACACACACACACAGTGCACACAGGTATGCCTGGGATGTGACATGTAATACACACACACACAGTGCACACAGGTATGCCTGGGATGTGACATGTAATACACACACACAGTGCACACAGGTATGCCTGGGATGTGACATGTAATACAGACACACAGTGCACACAGGTATGTCTGGGATGTGACATGTAATACAGACACACAGTGCACACAGGTATGTCTGGGATGTGACATGTAATACAGACACACAGTGCACACAGGTATGTCTGGGATGTGACATGTAATACAGACACACAGTGCACACAGGTATGTCTGGGATGTGACATGTAATACAGACACACAGTGCACACAGGTATGTCTGAGATATGACATGTAATACAGACACAGTGCACATAGGTATGTCTGGGATGTGACATGTAAAACAGACACAGTGTACACAGGTATGTCTGGGATGTGACATGTAATACAGACACAGTGCACACAAGTATGTCTGGGATATGACATGTAATACACACCACAGTGCACACAGGTATGTCTGGGATGTGACATGTAATAAAGACACACAGTGCACACAGGTATGTCTGGGATGTGACATGTAATACACACACAGTGCACACAGGTATGTCTGGGATTTGACATGTAATACAGACACACAGTGCACACAGGTATGTCTGGGATGTGACATGTAATACAGACACACAGTGCACACAGGTATGTCTGGGATGTGACATGTAATACAGACACACAGTGCACACAGGTATGTCTGGGATGTGACATGTAATACAGACACACAGTGCACACAGGTATGTCTGGGATGTGACATGTAATACAGACACACAGTGCACACAGGTATGTCTGGGATGTGACATGTAATACAGACACACAGTGCACACAGGTATGTCTGGGATGTGACATGTAATACACACACAGTGCACACAGGTATGTCTGGGATGTGACATGTAATACACACACAGTGCACACAGGTATGTCTGGGATGTGACATGTAATACACACACAGTGCACACAGGTATGTCTGGGATGTGACATGTAATACAGACACACAGTGCACACAGGTATGTCTGGGATGTGACATATAATACAGACACACAGTGCACACAGGTATGTCTAGGATGTGACATGTAATACAGACACACACTGCACACAGGTATGTCTGGGATGTGACATGTAATACACACACAGTGCACACAGGTATGTCTGGGATGTGACATGTAATACAGACACAGTGCACACAGGTATGTCTGGGATGTGACATATAATACAGACACACAGTACACACAGGTATGTCTGGGATGTGACATGTAATACAGACACACAGTGCACACAGGTATGTCTGGGATGTGACATGGAATACAGACACACAGTGCACACAGGTATGTCTGGGATGTGTCTGCAGTTTTATGTGGGGCAGTGCTCTTAGTTATATAGATGAAAAACAGGTGAAAGACTCCCTTTAAGAAAAAGTATCATAACTCATGAAAGTGCTCAGGAACTCAGCAGTGCGCCCTCCTTCACTTTCGGGGCTCCATTCTCGATAAAACAATGGGGGTATATCTTAGCGATATGCCCCCACTGTCTGTCATGAGACAACCCCTTTGAAGGGGTTGTCCGGGTTCACAGCTGAACCCGGACAAACCCCTAATTTCACCCAGGCAGCCCGCCTGACTAGGGCATCAGAGCATCTCATGCTCTGATGCCCTCCCTTGCCCTGCGCTGGATCGCGCAGGGCAAGGGTTTTTTGTTTACGTTTGATGACGTCACCGGCTGTAATGGGCCGGCTTTAGCGCCGTCCTAGCCGTTTTACGCTAGGGCCGCGCTAAAGCCCGCCCATCAGCGCCGGTGACGTCACCTGGCTCACTGCTGGGCGAGATGCTCCGATGCCCTAGTCAGGCGAGCTGCCTCGGTAAAATTAGGGTTATGTCCAGGTTCAGCTGTGAACCCGGACAACCCCTTTAAGTTTGTGACAATTTTTGCAACTTTCACAAAAGTTGTATTTAATAGATCTGGCTTAAATAATTTCGACAAGCTAACCACAACTACTTTCCCATCCACTTTTTTAAAACTGAAGCGAGTGGTGGAAAAATGAAAACTATTGCAAAATCTTTACGCAAATAAGCTCACAATGTTGCAAAAACCCTATTTTGCAACTTTTAGAAGCCATAATTCTAGATGGTCGGGCCTGAAAGATTCTTCTTGGTGAAGTTTGTGCCAAATTTATCAAATGTCACACGGTGTGTTTGATAATGTTTGGCGCATCTTTAAAGGGGCTGTCAAGGATTGTGAAGGACTATCCTCAGACTAGGCCATCAATGTTACATTGGCAGGGGTCCAACACCCTGCACCCCCATCCATCAGCTGTTACCTTGTAGCTCCAGTGCCAGAACTAAACAGCTCTGTCCACTGTGCTGGGGACGAAACTGGTAATTGCAGCGCTGCTCCCACTGATGTGAATGGAATGAGTGCTGCACTTACCAGCATCGTCCATTAGGCCCCATTCACAAGCCTGTATTTTTTTGGTCCGCATCCGATCCGCATTTTTTTCAGATAGGATGTGGACCCATTGTGTCCATAGACATTGTTACAATGGATCTGCAAAAACAAAAAAACAAAAACGGATGTAACATAGATGTCTTCCGTATTTTTTGTGGATCCGTGTTTTGCAGATGGCAAACTACATACGGTCATGTGAATGTACCCTTACACTGTGGATGGATCTGTGTACGTCAGGTGCTGAAGCTGGAACTAAACAGCTGATCGGCGGGGGTACGGGTGTTGGACCCCCACTGATCTGATACTGATGACCTATCTAGAGGATAGGCCATCAATATCAAAATCCTGGACAACATAACACTTGTCTAAAAATGCTACGCCAGTTTTTGTAAGTTAGGGCTCGTTCACATCACCGTTCATCTTTCCGTTCGATTCCTCCGTTCAGAGGATGAATTGAACGTAAAGAAATGTATCCGTTTAAAATCCCATTCACTTGTAATGAACTGATAAAGTGTCAGTTGTACTCCGTTTGGCTCCATTCCGTCCGCTTTCCGCTATTTTAGACGGAGAAAAAAATCCTGCATGCAGGACTTTTGTTCCCGTCTAAAATAACGGAGATGTAACAGATCCGTTACTATTTGCATTGAAGTCAATGAGTAACGGATAGAAACGGAGTGCTTAAAATATGATCCGTTATTCCGTCCGTTTTGAAGATCCGTTTTATTTTCTGAGCATGCTCAAATGAAAATGTCTTCTGTCTTAAAAAAAAACAAAAAAAAAAAAAAAACGGATCCGTTAGAAAACGGGAATAACGGAACACAACAGACATAAACGGACGCATTATGTCCGTTATTATAACGGATCCGTTAGGTCTATCCGTTAAAATAACGGACAATATGTTGTCCGTTTGTATCTGTTTGCCTTCCGTTATTATATTTAGATCCGTTATTAGAAACGGATCTAAAATATAACGGAAATCCAAACGGTGATGTGAACGAGCCCTTACCCTCTACTGGACTAAGACTGTGCCTCTTTTGCAAACTGGAGTACATCTAATTAAAGGGGTTGTCTGGTTTTCCCATATCGATGAGCTATTATCAGGAGTGGTCATCAATATCAGATTGGTGGGGGTCTGATTGTCAGCACCCATGCCAATCAGCTGTTTGCAGAAAATGTAGCACTCGTACGAGCGATGCGTTCAATCCAGTTACTGGGAGGGGGTGCCAGGAGTGGGACCCTTGCGGATCTGAAATTGATCACCTATTCTGAGGATAGGTCATCAATATGGGAACACTGGACAACCCCTTTAACGTCTCCAACCACACTGATTTTCCAAAAGTAGTAAGGCCTCTTTAACACGAGCGATACGGATTACCTCAGGATGCATTCAGGGTGCGTTTAGTGAAACTCGCACCATTTTGCAAGCAAGTTCAGTCAGTTTTATCTGCGATTGCGTTCTCTGTTTCAGTTTTTACAGCATGGGTGCAATCAGGTTTGATGCGTTTTTCACGCACATGAAAAATAACTGAAGGTTTACAAATAATATCGCCTAGCAACCATCAGTGAAAAACATTTTGCATCCGGATGCAATGAGTTTTTCACTGAAGCCCCATTCACTTCCATGGGGCTAGAACTGCACGAAAAATGCTAAATTTCTAACCTTACACAACGCAGAACTGATGCGTGAAAAAATGCTCCTGTACACAGACCCATTGAAATGAATGGGTCAGGATTCAGTGCGGGTGCTGTGCGTTCACGTCACGCATTGCACCCGTGCGGAAAACTCGCTTGTGTGAAAGGGGCCTAAGGCCTATTTCACACGGGCGTCACGAATTCAGTCTGGATGCGTTCCGGAAAATCCGCACGCATCCGCACCAATTCGCATGCAATCGCAGTCAGTTTTGACTGCGATTGCGTACGTTCGTTCAGTTTTTCCGCGCGGGTGCGAAGCGTTTTGATGCGTTTTTCACGCGCGTGATAAAAAACTGAATGTTTACAAACAACATCTCTTAGCAACCATCAGTGAATCATGCAATGCATTATTTACGCAGCCCCATTCACTTCAATGGGGCCAGGGCTGCGTGAAAAACGCAGAATATAGAACATGCTGCGATTTTCACGCAACGGCGAACTGATGCGTGAAAAAAATTCGCCCATGTACACAGACCCATTGAAATGAATGGGTCAGGATTCAGTGCGGGTGCAATGCGTGATGCGAACGCATTGCACC
>ONZH01002831.1:0-38942 GCA_900303285.1 Rhinella marina
TCTCTGTCTGGACTGTCCTCTGCCTCTGGACATCCCTCTGCCTCTTGCTGCCTTTTTCGGTGATGCGCAGACCACCACATCTTCACTGCTTTCCCCGCTGGACATCACCCCTGGCCAAGTGGGGTCGGTCATTTCGTCGACCACCACCTCCTCTTCCACTTCCTCACTCTGCTCCTTCTCCTGCCCACTGGACATTCCAACAGCCTCCCTTGATGGCAACTGCGTCTCATCATCATCGCTCATGATAACAGATGCTGGTTCCGGGTCCACATCACCAGGAGATGGCGATACTCAAGTGTTTGGGCATCACTAACAAACAAATTCCTCTGCTAGCTCCTGGGATTCTTGCAGCACATCTGGAAAAGGACCCGAAAAGAGCTCCTGGGAGGGGTCAAGGGTGGGATGACTCTGTTGGCCAGGTTGTGAGGAAGGAGGGTCAGAGTGAGACTGTGTGGTTGACTGGGTGGTGGACAAGTGAGTGGAAGCGTTATCGGCTATCCATTGCACCACCTGTTCACGCTGCTCAGGCCTCAACAGCGGTGTAACCCGCCCCCCGCTTAACTGTCCCATAAAGGCAGGGATGCTGGATGAGCGGAATGCTGGCTGCCCCTCACCAGCACGCATTGTATCCCCACTGGCTTCAACGCGGTTTGTGCCCCCACCAGCATTTCCGCGCCCCCGTCCTCGTCCACATCCACGTCCCTTTGCGCTAGCCCTCCGCATTTCAGCCGTTTAACTTTTTTTTGCCACGCGTTCTGCAAAATATATATTTTTTTAGGAGAACACTTGGCTATACAGCCGTATACTGCCAGAAGGTCAATAGATGCCTATACGCAACAGGTATATTAACAGGGTTTTGCTGGCACACAGAATGCACAACAGTGGTGCCAAATATACTTTATTTTTTAGGAGAACACTTGGCTATACAGCCGTATACTGCCAGAAGGTCAATAGATGCCTATACGCACCAGGTATATCAACAGAGTGTTGCTTGCACACAGAACGCACAACAGTGGTGCCAAATATACTTTATTTTTTAGGAGAACACTTGGCTATACAGCCGTATACTGCCAGAAGGTCAATAGATGCCTATACGCAACAGGTATATTAACAGGGTTTTGCTGGCACACAGAACGCGCAACAGTGGTGCCAAATATACTTTATTTTTTAGGAGAACACTTGGCTATACAGCCGTATACTGCTAGAAGGTCAATAGATGCCTATACGCACCAGGTATATTAACAGGGTTTTGCTGGCACACAGAACGCACAACAGTGGTGCCAAATATACTTTATTTTTTAGGAGAACACTTGGCTATACAGCCGTATACTGCTAGAAGGTCAATAGATGCCTATACGCACCAGGTATATTAACAGGGTTTTGCTGGCACACAGAACGCACAACAGTGGTGCCAAATATACTTTATTTTTTAGGAGAACACTTGGCTATACAGCCGTATACTGCCAGAAGGTCAAATGGTGCGTATACACACCAGGTATATAACAGGGTTTTGTTGGCACACAGAACGCACAACAGTAGTGCCAAATATAGTTTTGTATATAGGTGCTAATACACCACTAATGCCTCTCTCTGTCCCTACTCCAGCAGCTATCCCTCAATAAAGCAGCCGTTCTGTGCAGAGTGTATATAGTTAGAATAAGCTATATACCGTGCAGTATAGTAGCCCTGATCAGGGCTGTCAATCACTCTCCTGTCCACTGGTAGCCGGTATATATGGTGGTAAATGCGATATTCTGAGCTTCTGTTATATACTTTTGGGGTCCTGCCTGACTTTCATACAGCTAAAGCCTGTCTCTCCCTGCTCGGGCCTCTGTCCCTGACTACGTTCATGCAGCATATGCGAACGAGCAGGAAGAGCTGAGTTTTTATGATTCAAGGTCACATGGTTTTTCCAGCCAATGCATGTAGACGCCGTTCTCGCGATGCCAGCGTACTCCGAGGACCTGTCATACCCCCTCTGCATAGTGATTGGTGTAAAAAAAAGCGCCAGGGAAGGTGGGAGGGGAAACGAATTTTAAGTGCGTCATCGCCTTTATACTCGATCGAAATCGAGTATGACGAATAGCATAGTATTCGATCGAATACCGGCTCGGTCGAATACTACTCGCTCATCTCTACTTATTATATAGCAAACATACTTTTTGTTGCTGGACCATAGTAGAGTCAATACATACTTAAGCACAGTCTCTTAGGTACCCCATTTTATTCTAGCTTGTAACATGCTTCTATAAAATGCCGTAAGCATGAATAGATGGTGGAAGACTAGACAGTGCCATAGTGCCATAGTTTGACCTACTTGTGTGTTGTTTAGTCCAAGCCAATATATATATATATATATATATATATATATATATATATATATATATATATATATACACACACACATACACACACAGTGCCTTGCGAAAGTATTCGGCCCCCTGGAACTTTTCAAACTTTTGCCACATTTCAGGCTTTCAAACAAAAAGATTTAACATTTTAAATTTTTGTTGAGGAATCAACAAGTGGGTCACAATTGTGAAGTGGAACGAAATTTATTGGATCATTTAAACTTTTTTTGTAATAATAAAATTGAAAAGTGCGGTGTGCTAAATTATTCGGCCCCCTTGCATTAATACTTTGTTGCGGCACCTTTTGCTGCGATTTCAGCTGCAAGTCGCTTGGGGTATGTCTCTATCAGTTTTGCACATCTAGAGACTGAAATTCTTGCCCATTCTTCCTTGCAAAGCAGCTCAAGCTCTTTGAGGTTGGATGGAGAGCATTTGTGAACAGCAATTTTCAGCTCTTTCCACATATTCTCAATTGGATTCAGGTCTGGACTTTGACTTGGCCATTCTAAGACCTGGATACTAGAGATGAGCGAATCATTGAAAAGTTATTCGCCGAACATTCGCCGAAGTTTTCCTATGATTCGTATATTCGACAAATAGATTTGTTATATTTGCGTACAAAATATACGTTATTATGTGCTATTAGCGAACATTCGCGCACTAATAACGAACGTACAGTTAAAAAATGTACGCAACTTCTTAGAAGACATACGCATGAGCGTACAAATAGCTTACGAATCCTCAGCGAACTATTGTGTACGCGATTACGTAATACGCAGGCACGTACAACGAGAGGCCGCAGCGTGCACTCCTCAGAGGCAGAGCGAATATTCGAAAATGGCATCCAGACGATCCTCATCATTTAGCTCTGCTGCACAGCTGAAATACATAGTCCGGCTGATGGACCGCCAGGATTACGATTTACGATGGCACACACCGCCACCCGAACCAGCATAAAAAGTAGGTGATCCAGCAGGTAATCAGAGGCTTGCGCCATAGTTTTGACACCTTGCGGACCCCGAGCCAGATCCAGTGTAAATGGTCAGATCTGAAATCGCCTTCAGAGGCAGTATGTATATTTGAGGTAGAACAAGTAAGGTGCTGTCTATCCGGCTATGGGCATAGTACAATCATCCACAATACTATAAAGTGAATATGAGGACCCATTGCGGTACCTGTAAAGAAATACACACAATGGGCAACATACTTGAAAATGTTGCTGAAAGGTAAAAACATTAGTGCAAACAATCCAGTGCAAACAATATAGTGCAAATACATTATATGTATAATGTAAACATTTTAAATATCACCTACCTAGTCTGCTCACGGACACGTTTAAGTCTCCTTTCTTCTTTCTGACGCTTGTCATAGAACTGGAGCAGAGTCCCAAACTCAGTTGCAATTTGTAATCCACATAGGTAAAATTGTAATCCAAATGGGTAAAAAAATAGCAGCAATGGTTCCTTAAAAAACCATCTTTCAAGGGGCTTCCCAATAACCTGAAAAGGGGGGAAAAAGGGATGAGGCGCACGTCTGTGCAACTTGGTTAAAGCAGCCTCGGGGACCATAGAATTTTGACGAAGTGAGTAGTCCTTCCGCGGCGGAGCGGGAACTCCTGCCGCCTCCGCCATGTCAGCCAGCGAAGTGAATACCTCAGCAAGCACCTCAACCGACTTCTTAGGCTGCCAGACATATTGAGAGACATAGATCTCCTCCGGTTCCTTCTCCTCATAGGGGTCGGTGCCCCACACCATGCCTCCCCAGTCAGGACCTCGCTGTGTTGCCATCTTAATTTCCTGAGTTGCCTCGTCTTCCTCGCACGCTGGAGAAGGGGGCGGGGCTACTAGGTAGGAGTCTGCATCGCAAATTAATTGAATTCGTATGCAACAGCGTATAGAGTAACTTATACGTAGCAATAGCGTATAATTGATAGGAAACTACGTAGCAAATGCGTACAAAGCTGAAGCGAAGCACCTAATATTCGGATTCGCTTCGCAGCTAAAAAATCCCAACATTCGATACGAATAAACGAATCGACAAATCGATTCGCTCATCTCTACTGGATACATTTATTTTTTAACCATTCCATTGTAGATTTTGCTTTATGTTTGGGATCATTGTCTTGTTGGAAGATAAATCTCTGTCCTAGTCTCAGGTCTTTTGCAGACTCCAACAGGTTTTCATCCAGAATGGTCCTGTATTTGGCTCCATCCATCTTCCCATCAATTTTAACCATCTTCCCTATCCCTGCTGATGAAAAGCAGGCCCAAACCATGATGCTGCCACCACCATGTTTGACAGTGGGGATGGTGTGTTCAGGGTGATGAGCTGTGTTGCTTTTACGCCAAACATATCGTTTTGCATTGTTTCAAAACAGTTCAATTTTGGTTTCATCTGACCAGAGCACCTTCTTCCACATGTTTGGTGTGTCTCCCAGGTGGCTTGTGGCAAACTGTAAACAAGACTTTTTATGGATATCTTTGAGAAATGGCTTTCTTCTTGCCACTCTTCCATAAAGGCCAGATTTGTGAAGTGTTCGACTGATTGTTGTCCTATGGACAGACTCTCCTACCTCAGCTGTAGATCTCTGCAGTTCATCCAGAGTGATCATGGGCCTCTTGGCTGCATCTCTCATCAGTCTTCTTGTTTGAGATGAAAGTTTAGAGGGACGGCCGGGTCTTGGTAGATTTGCAGTGGTCTGATACTCCTTCCCTTTCAATATGATCGCTTGCACAGTGCTCCTTGGAATGTTTAAAGCTTGGGAAATCTTTTGGTATCCAAATCCGGCTTTAAACTTCTCCACAACAGTATCACGGACCTGTCTGGTGTGTTCCTTGGTCTTCATGATGCTCTCTGTGCTTTAAACAGAACCCTGAGACTATCACAGAGCAGGTGAGAGTTGATTACACACAGGTGGATTCTATTTATCTTCATCAGTCATGATTAGGACAACATTGGATCATTCAGAGATCCTCAATGAACTTCTGGAGTGAGTTTTCTGAACTAAAGTAAATGGGCCGAATAATTTTGCACGCCCAACTTTTCAGTTTTATTATTACAAAAAAAGTTTAAATGACCCTATAAATTTTGTTCCACTTCACAATTGTTACCCACTTGTGAATTGTGATTCTTCACTAAAAATTTAAAATGTTATATGCTTTTGTTTGAAGCCTGAAATGTGGCAAAAGGTTGAAAAGTTCCAGGGGGCTGAATACTTTCGCAAGGCACTGTGTATATATATATATATATATATATATATATATATATATATATTTTTTTTTTTTTTTAATTCATTTGTAGAAAGCAGAAAGGCTAATTTGAATACATTGTTCCCAGAAACCTAGAGTTGTCAGGCCTACAATACAATAGATTTGTAAAGTCTTCAGACTCTTTAACCTTTTTTTACATTTTGCTATGTTGTGACCCTGTGCTACAATAAAAAAGAAAAAAAGTTTTCCTCCATCATTGTGCACTCAATACCCCAAAATGACAATTGAAAACAGAATGTTTGAAACCTTTGTACATTTATTGAAAGAAGCAACTAGAATCTTGCATTGACATAAGTATTCAGACCCTTTACACAGAACTTAGTTAAAGCAACTTTGGCACAGATGACGGTGTCTCCGGTCTTCTTGGGTAATATTCAACAAGATTTATTTGTAAAATATTTTTTATTGGCAAATAAAACATAATACAAAAAGAAACATGCCAGCATTATATATAACATGAGATCCGAGAGATCACAGTCCGGCAAACCGACGAACGTATGATCTAAAACAATATACTCGTGATCTACAGAGTACCAATGACTGGGTATAAAGGTGAACATATTGCGTAGTACAATAACATACAAGAGTATGAGACATCAGGTTTCTGACGTCAGCATGTTTCAAGTTCCAAAAATAAACTTTGAGGGGGGGTGAGAGGGGGGGGGGGGAACACGTAGACCTGGACACCCACATATTCAAAAAGACTACTGTCGAGAGGCGGTGGCCTGTATCTTGTTCCCTCAATACAATGGCATCATGTCACAGATCCCTGAATTTTTACAGGGCCCCCATATGGATTCAAATTTTGAGGATACTTTGGAATTCCAGTGAGCAATTTGCTCTAACCTATAGATTTGGTCGCATTTTAAAAACCATTGCGCTACTGTGGGGGGGTCTACGGATTTCTATTTTGCTCCTATTAATAGTCTTGCTGCTGATAGGAGATGGTGTTGTAGCTATACCGAGCTAGGAAGAGTGAGCATAGACGGTGGTATACTCAAGAGGCAGACAGATGGAGAGGGTTGAATGGGAATTTCCTGCACCCTGGACAGTGCACTACAGATAGATTTCCAAAAAGTAGAGATAACTGAGCAGGACCACCATATATGTAGGTAGGTGCCCATTTCCGAATTACACCGCCAACACATTGGGGATGTGGTAGTGTACATTTTGTGGGGTATTTATCAGGGGTATAGTGCCATCTAATCAACAATTTGTAGTAATTCTCCTGCAGTCGTACACATCTAGAAACTTTAGGAGTACGTGCTAGCAACATGTTGACTTGTTCCGTTGAATATGTCAGTCCCAAATCTTTTTCCCACTGCACTATGAAGGACGGTTTCTGGGGAGTAAGTGGTGTGAGCAGTGAGTTATACAGTATGGATATTTTGTGTTTCGGAGTTTTCACAGACATCACCATTTTATCAAAAGAGGAGGGGGTTGTACTAGATGATATGGTGAGTTTCTTAATTACTTGCAAACAGTGAGCTCGTTGGAAATATGTAAAAGCGGAAAGAGGATCCACTTCTGGGTCCACACTTTGCTCTAAGTGTGGAGCGGTCATTAGATATTCCTCCACTGACATCTTGTTTTGTTTACAAGCATCAGTGAGAGAATCTCTAAACTCTTTGGGACCATCCCACATGATGTCTCTGATTTGTAATAAAGGCGAAATGGGGGTGTTGAGTAGTTTGTCTCTTAAGCCAGAGTTCCATATTTTCAGAGTACTTTGAATGAGGTAACTTGTCACTTCCCCTTGTCTCAGTTGTCTGTACATATTGGTCAGTACCAGAGCACGTAGCGGGAGCTTCACCATAGCCTGTTCAGTCAGAACATCCAGTCTGTCCTTGGAAGACCTCAACCAGTTCAGTACCCTAGTACCATGTATCGCCTTATAATAGGTTTGGAAATCCGGGAAACCCAATCCTCCCCTCGTTGTAGACTTTATCACCTGTTGGTAAGGCAGTCTAGGTCTACCCTCCTTCCATAGAAATCTGGAAAGTATCCCTCTTAGCTGCTCGAAGAAAGATTTAGGCAAGCAAAACCTGTAGATAGTATAGCACCTTTGGTAAAATAATCGTTTTAACCAGGGTTCGACGTCCGAACCAGGACGTAAAGGGGATGTCCCAAGATTTAAGTAGATCATTAATGGTTTTGGGCAGGAGTAGATAATTCTCACGATATAAATCAGTAATGTGGGAGGTGAGTTTGATACCTAAGAAAGGGATACTATGGGCTGACCATGTAAAAGGAGAACACTGTTCTAGTAATCTCTGGGTGGTTAGGTCTAAGGTGACATTCAACACTAGCGATTTAGAGACGTTTACTTTAAAGTTGGATATTGCCCCATATTTATCCAGGATGGAGTGGACAGCTGGAAAAGCATCCATTGGATTGGTGATGATCATGAGGAGATCATCTGCAAAGGCAGCTAAGGAGTGGGTAGTCTGCCCAATCATCATACCTTGGATTCTAGGGTCACATCTAATATGCTGTAGTAAGGGCTCTAGTGACAGAACAAACAATAAGGGAAAAAGAGGGCAGCCCTGTCTGGTCCCATTACTAATGGTGAAAGAAGGGGATAATATGCCGTTGACTAAAACACGTGCACTTGGATTATTGTACATAGCCATCACAACCTTGATAAAATCTTCCGGTATATTGAAGCAGCTCAAGGCTTGAGTCATGTAATTCCAATTGACTCTATCGAAGGCTTTCTCGGCATCAGTACCGAGAAGGACTAGAGGTGTGGATGTATTATGCGCATGTTGGATAATGTTGATCATCCTAGAGGTGTTCATCCGGCCTTCCCTACCGCTTATAAAGCTGACCTGTTCCATATGTACTAATTGAGGCATGAGGGGTTGCAAGCGTAAAGCCAGCATTTTCACCAGCAATTTTAAATTGTTATTCAGTAGGGAAATTGACCGATAACTAGAGCACAGTGAGGGGTCTTTTCCCTCTTTGGGGATGATGGTGATTTGAGCTGACAGCATGTGAGGGTGTAAAGTCCCTCCTTGCCATAAGGAGTTGCATACCTCGAGAAGATGGGGGAAGAGAACATCTTGAAATGTGTCATAATATTTCATAGTAAGACCGTCTGGTCCGGGGCTTCTATTCAAGGGAGTATGTTTAAGAGCTGTTTTCAATTCAGAGAGCGTGAAGGGACCAGACAGGGCCGACCCTTGTTGAGGTGAGAGTTTGGGTAGGGAGAGAGAGGCCAACCATTGCTCCGTGTAGTTAGAGGATAGATCCTCAGTAGAAGGGACAGAAGGGTCCCCAAGATTGTAGAGTTGTGTATAGTATTCCGTAAACCTATTTGCAATACACTCGGTTTTCAACAAAGACTGAGCTGAGGCCGACTGGACAGAGTGAATGTAGGAGTGAACCCGTTTCTTTTTTATTTGTGCCAGCATAAACTTAGAGGCCTTATCTCCATGAGCATAATGTTTGAACTTGGATGAAAGGTACAGTTTAGCTGATCTATCATTCAATTTCGTTTTGAGTTGAGACCTAAGTAGATCTAACTCTTGGAGAAGATCTGGGGTGAGTCGCCTCTTATGTTTGATTTCCAAAGCCTGTATCTTAGTGTAAAGGGATATTATTTCGGCTTCTCTCCTCTTCTTGAGATGTTAACCCAAGGAGATAAAGTGGCCTCTTACTACTGCCTTATGGGCCTCCCAAACTATACTGGGCGATTCTTCTCCCGTGGCATTTAGGGCAAAGTAATCTATCAGGTTGGTTTTTATACCTTCCGCATTATCCACATTATGCAGAACCGTCTCATTCAACCTCCAGAGCAATTCCCTTTTTGGGATAGTTAGGGAATTGAATTGAAGGGATATAGGGGCATGATCAGAAAGGGTAATAGACCCTATTGTAGCTTTAGTACATTGAGGCAAAAGAGAGGTGGAGACAAAAATATAGTCGACGCTCTGGTCTGAGGAATGCGCAGGGGAATAGTAGGAATAGTCCTTAGTGGTAGGGTGCAGAGCTCTCCAGCTGTCCACTAGTCCTGCCCTAGCAAGGTTATTACGTATATATCTAAGGGACACTCCAGATAAAGAGGAGGTACCCGATGAGGTAGCTATCTCTGGGTGAAGGGCAACATTGAAGTCCCCTCCAAGAATAGTGATTACCTCTGCGAATTCCTGAAACCTCGCTAGGACGTTCCTAATCCAGGGAGTCTGAGAGGAGTTAGGTACGTAAATGTTCCCAACCGTAATCATCTGAGTACCCAGTACACCTTTAATGAACACAAAAAGCCCAGAATCATCTGTGAGGGTCGAACGTACCACAAAGGGGAGCTGTTTGTGTATAGCTATACTGACTCCTTTTGATACTGAATCTGGAGATGTGCTGTGGAACCACTGGTTGAAAACCAGGTGTTTCAGGTATGGAATATAATTCCTTTTAGAGTGGGTTTCTTGTAATAACAGAATATCTGTCTTAAGTTTTTTCATCATGGTGCATATTTGGCTCCTCTTTGCGGGGACGTTCAACCCCCTAACATTAAAAGAATATACATTAACCATAATCATGAGCAAACCACATAACAGATAGTATATAACCACTTATGAATGAATCTCTCTCGCTTAGGCTGTTATGATCCGGTCTCAGGTCATCAGACAGAGGAGGTGACCCAAGGACGAACCCCATTATGAATCATTCTGATACCGGGGCATATATCAGGTCTGCGCGTCCGGGAGAAGGAATAGTGGGAATAAGGTGTAAAAAACTGAAAAATAGCCGTTACAAACATAAACAAACAGAAAACCCTCTTAGAGACATTGCCTATAGTTTAAACGTACGCAGTCGGGTACACTAAAAGTAAAGTGTCATGTGAAGTGAAAACAGTAAGTAAAAAACAGAAGTAAACATGTATAGCTCCTAAATGGAGCTGTAAATGACAGTACAAGGCGGGCATAGACTGTCAGATACGTGGATCATATTTCAGGAGTGGGCGGCTCCCAGAACATAGTGCAAAACAATGTAAAACAATCTCAACTATGAGATGTTACTTATGGCATTACATAGATAGATATAAAATTAAAATATAGTGCAGGATATGGAAGGAGTGAAAGAAAAGACAGAGTAAGGAAGATGAGTCGACTAACAAATCTATATCTGAGCAGCAGACTTATGTAAACGGCTGTTTGGTGAGACAGAGAAACATAGGCACACCGGGAACTATACAATATCAGCTCCAGGCTTGGAGTCGTATATAGAAACATTACCTATAGCTGCAGCAGGAGAGATATAAAAAATAAAAGATAGTGCAGAAGGTGGGATGATAAAAATAAAGATAGCAAAATGGGAGTTGCGCCTATGTGTCTCAGGGGGAATAAGAATCTAGACCGATCTCACCACAGTCGGAACTAAAGTGTAAGCAATTAATACTCTCTCTGGGACCATCAATCAGTGTCCACTTGAATCTTCCTTGGCGTCAGCTTGCCCGATTTTCTTTTCTGACGCTGTGCTTTGCTGGATCCCGATGGTGTCCACGGTATCACCAGAGGGAGAGGTGGCAATAGTGTTAACTCCTGAACTGAGTTCCAATCTTGGATCTGTAGATCTTCCACCCGCAAAAGTTCATAGATGCGTTTCAGGTCTGAATGGGAGCGTATCACAGATTTTCTGCCAGGGGTATTAATCAGAAGGCCAAAAGGGAAAAGCCATCTATAAGTGAGCTTCCGTTCCCGCAGTATTTCCAAGAGTGGACGAAAGGCTCTTCTCTTCTTCAATGTTAAAGGCGATAAATCCTGGTAGATTGAAATAGGCACCCCCTCATATTGTAGGTGGTGTGAGGTTCTCGCAGCCTTCATAATTTTCTCTTTAGTTAGAAAAGAGGTGATCTTACAGATAATATCCCTCGGAGGCTCAGACGGGTTTGGAACCGGTCTAAGAGCTCTATGTGCTCTTTCAAAGGAGATGTCAGCCATTCCTTCGTGTCCAAGCAAATTAGCAAAGAATGAGGTGAGTGCTGGTATAAGGGCCTCCGCTGATATCGACTCTGGGAAGCCCTTGAGTCGCAAATTGTTGCGGCGTCCTCTGTTATCTTGGTCCTCCAGTTGGGTGTATAAGTAGTTTAGATGGGCTTGTGCATCGTCCAGCTTGTGGGTGATCGATGTGCCAAAATCCACAATGGCCACCTGGGAGGACTCCAGGGTTTCCACGCGGTCCCTCACTTGGCGCAAATCATGTTTTAAGTCCTTGATTTCTTGCACCAGGTGGTCTAGTGCCTCAGCAAGTAGCTGGTGCATGAAGTTCCTAGAGACTGGCAAGTTGTCTCCCGCAGCGGTAACTTCTGTGTCGCTGCCCTCTCCATCTTCCGAGTCCGTGGCTTCAGGCCTAGCGCGCGCTTCCTGTGTCAGCGCCATCTTGTCGGGCTTCCTGGTCTGCTGCGTGCAAGCCTTTTTAACAAATCTGTCCAGGTCTCCTTGTCCTGCAACTTGCCTGGCAGATCCTGGAGTGTCCTTGGGCTTGTCTTTGCTGTTTTTGCCCATGTTAGCTCTGAATGAGGTAGTTTATTCGCCCGCTCCTTTACGATCCTTAGCGGAGCTCACACAGCAGCGTGCATTCAGCTCCTCTCCAGGCCACACCCTCTCAATATTCAACAAGATTTGCACGTCTGGATTTGGGGATTTTTCTGCCATTCTTCTCTGCAGATCCTCTCAAGCGCTGTTAGGTTGGGTGTTGGCCATCAATGGACAGCAATTATCAGGTTTCTCCATATTGTAGATATTTGATTAGGTTCAAGTCAGAGCTCAAGTAGATAACTACTCCTGTGTTATCTTGGTTGTGTTATTTGGGTCATTTTCTTGTTGGAAGGTGAACCTTCGGCCCAGTCTGAGGTCCAAAGCACTCAATTTTCTTGTCCCAACAAAAGGGACATGCAAATTGCCCAACATGTAAATGAACAACATCCCAAATGCTCTGGGACTGTGATTTATTTTGATCTCCAGATGGGCAGTTTTTTTTTTTACTTTACTGACAAGGATGAATGTCTAGGGCCTTGTCAACAGGGGTTCCAGACTGGGAAGCTCTTGTAATAGCATCTTATGCCCAGACCCTGCCACAACAGTTGAGGAGGTCTATTCCAGGCCTCTACACCAACAACACTATTCTTTTTTATGCCAGTGGTAATTGTGGACTACTGTATTTGGATTTATGTGGGATGTTCCAATGTGTTAATTGCCTTTTTTAATGTTTTGAGTCTTTGGCATTTGTGTTACACTTTTTGGGTGTGTACACGGTTTTAAATGTCTGTGTATTATGACATTTTTGATTTGAGGTTTAAAAGTTATGTTTTATATCTATTTTGTATATCTTTGGTAGTCCATAGAGGTTTACTCTATCATTTTCCCTTACGTATGGCACAATATTTTGTTTTGCATCTCTCTCCTCTCCTTTCTATATACATATATATTTTATTTTGTAAATCACAAAAGACAAAGCTAATAATTGCATACAGTAAGTGCTCATTTTTTCTTATATTTCTCCCATCATATCACATTATCACATATATGGACATGTCAGTCACATATTCTCTTTGATCAGCTGCTTAATTTTGCACTTTGATATTAAGCCATGCAAATGAAACTTTCATTCCTTTTTGCTGTTAATTCTCTCTTAGTTCCAATTCATGCAGCTATTCGTTCACTAATTGACTGTTCTTTCTAGCTGTTTGGAAAATGTCCAGCTCTGGCCTGTGGCACCAGCGATTAGTTTTAAATTCTTCCGCATGAATAATTCATCCTCAGCTTAACCTTTTCTAATCAATACAATGTTATAAAATCCTTTTATAAGAGCTGCACAGACAGCATACTACTTGAGGTTGTATTTTTAAACACCCAGGACCATATTGCATGAACTATATCTCACAGGATGATAATGTAACGGATAGAGCACCATGAGGAAGCATATTTGGTATTATATAGTAAAATAAAATTTAAATATTCTGCTCAGCAAAGAGATGTAGCTTATGGTTCTGTGAGACAGTGTGGGGCTGGGGGGGTTGATGGAAAACATCTGAGTGGGTTCCAACCCAAGAAAGATTAACTACTACCAAGACCACTAAATAGTGGCTGAATAAAAGTACCATACTATTACAGAATAAAACACATTACACAAAGAACAATATTACCACCATAGAGTGACATATAGTAGTAGATGTTGGCGTTACACAAGTGTTCTACAGGCTATATCAGTGCAGAAAAAACAAATGGCTTACAGCTGACATATGTTCTACAACTGGAATCATTCACTTTTCCTATCTTTTTATTCTGGCCTTAAATTCCCACTTACCAGACTGGGAGACGAAGCTCTAGATGTTGATGAACTATTAATCCTAGAGACTCAAGTATCTGTGGCTGATAAACTTAAAGGGGATGTGTCATCAGAAAATGACCCAAGTGTTTATAGGTTAAACATATTATTTTTTTTTAATTTTTAGTTTTGGTGTTCTGTACAGGTAACTTTTCAGTGGCTATTATCATTAGCATACCACAGGCAGAATTACAATCACAAGTTACACATCTATATAGAGAACACAAAATCTACCATTCACAATAGGTGATGTCCAAACTTATCTGAATAATCAAAAGAATTATAAAAACAATGTTTGACAAAAAAACGTGATTTGAACAATAGGTAATTTTCCGATGACACATTTCCTTTAAAGTATTTGCTTAGGACAACTCTCAAATTAGTGCTGGCCCTACTTCCTCCCTGATTCCCTGGTTTCTCTCTGAAAACACCCATACAAGCCATGATCCTGAATCTACACTACTGAAGTATGTAGGACGGTGACACCAGAAATGCTATGAAAAGCCAACTTCAGTGCAACAATGTGCAAATTCTCCTAACAAGCTGAATACATAAAGCTTGGAGATTTTCTAGTATAATGACTTAAAATTGCTGTTCCAGTGCATGGATTGTAAACTGGAAGGATACTGCAAGTGACATATAATAACAGGGGTGCAACCCTAGACCTGGGGGTATCTGCAATTGTATATAGTTATGTAATGTTATAACCATGTTATGTTTTGGCTGATCATTCAAGCTAGAGGAGATTATAGTTGGCAAAAGTTGGCAGGAACAGGGCTAACCACTCTATTCTTCCCCTCTTAATAGGAGTGGGAAGTTCCTGCTTCCTTCCAGGAGGAATTCAAGATCTCCTGCAGAGCAAATGTCATCACTCTAGGTTTAATACAGAACTAGAGATGAGCGAATCATCCAAATGCACTTCGGCGAATGTTCAGCGAATTTCTGACAAGATTCGTTCTTAATACGAATTTATTCGGTCGAAATTACGTTAAAAAAATTGTTGATTTGCGAACATTCCTGCACAAATTGCGAACATACAGTCAGCGTTGTTAAAAGAAAGCAACACATAAGCATTAGCATACAAAAGTGCATATGAATCGTTAGCTTACTATTGACTTGTGATTGCGTCATATGCACGAGGCTAGGCAGCGGCGTACAGTCTTTAGAGGCAGTCCATATGAGGTAGAAAAGTAAGGTGCTCACTGCTTGCTATCCAGCTAAGTGCATGATTTACTAAAAACACCGTACAATAAGTGCATAATAGGACACATTGCAGTATCGGAAAAAGAATACACACAATGGGCTAAAGTGCTTGAACGTTGCTGAACCAGTAAAAATAGTGTAGCTAAAATACAGCAAAGACATAGGTATGCAAACATTTTAGTGAAATCAATTTCACATTTGCAAGCATAAAAGGCTCAGATATACGTTTGGGTCTCTCTTCGTGGCTCCTTGGCATGATAAAACACTGGAACACACTCCAAAATGCAATTGTAATCCACGTGAGGTAATTTTGTAATCCAAACAGGTAACGTGTAATCCACATGGATAATATAAAATAGCAGCAAATAGGGAGCAAAGGGGGCTCCCAAATAACCTGAGAAGGGGGGAAAAAGGAAAATAGGCGCGCTTAGGTGCAACTGGGAATTTTATGCAGAATGGGGGGAGTCCTGACAAGCCATGTCCATCTGGGTCAGAGTCAAACAGGGGGCAATACAAACTAAACAAACAAAAAAAGTGCCAACTAGCTATCACCCGTCAGGTGCAGTCCATGGTGTGGCTCCCATAGGTACTCTTGAAGTGTCCTTGAGACAGCCAGTAGTTGGGTCCTTTAGGCTACTTTCACACTAGCGTTTTTAAATTCCGGTATTGAGTTCCGTGATAGGGGCTCAATACTGGAAAAAAACGCTTCAGTTTTGTCCCCATTCATTGTCAATGGGGACAAAACTGAACTGAAGACAACGGAATGCTCCTGAAAGCATTCCGTTTCGTCTTCAGACCGGAGAACAAACCGCAGCATGCTGCGGTTTTCTCTCCAGTCCAGGCATCCACACCAAGCCGGATCCGGAATGACCCCCAATGCAAGTCAATGGGGACGGATCTGTTTGGTGTGACACACCAGTAATCTGGATCTGTCCTCCATTGACTTGCAACGGGGGGTCATTCCGGATCCGGCTACACAGAAATACATACATACAGACATACATACATACATACACATACATACTCACATACTCCAGGCAGGGACGCCGACAGCATGTCTTCACGCGCCTCCTGCGTGCAGCTATGACGTTTCCCCACTGCGCCCAGCAGAGGGCGCTGTGGGGAATCGTCATCACTGCGCGCAGGAGGCGCGTGAAGACGTGCTGCCGGCGTCCCGGGCTGGAGTATGTATGTATGTATGTGTTTGTGTGTGTATGTCTGTATTTCTGTCCCACTGTCTGTCAACATGTGTGGGGCCAGAGCGCTGCTCCGGATCCACACATGTATCAACGTTAGCACGGATCCGTTGGCACCCTTTAGGTGCCGGATCCGTGCTAACGCTAGTGTGAAAGAGGCCTTAGATGAGGGACCTGAAGTCCTCATCGCTTGAGCTGCTACTGAAGGACATCAGAGGACGCTCCTGCCTCCTGTAGGCCAAGCTCACTGCCGTGGTGAAACTCCACTGCCCTCCTCTTCCGGAAGTTGGACTTGACTGGGTCTGGATGGTGGTCACGCTGGTGAGCGCTGGAGCTGTGAGGGATGAGAATCCATTTTGTATCAGGACTCCATCTTATGAACCTAGCATGAATTCTGCAAAAAGAAACAGTAGGTTTTTCTTATGTTTGCTGGTAACTTGCTTTACAGGAAATAGCAGAAGTAAATATATAAGTATAATGTTCCAGGCACAGTGCGAGGGTAACCACTTCCTCTGTAAAAGATCAAAAACAAGTTTCACTTCACTGTCAGCATCCTCTTGAAGCAGACACGTCTGTCTGTGGTCAGGAAGAGCAGGGGATGGAAACAAATGTGAGGTTTTTGTTATCAAAAGTTCAGTAAATGTCATGTTCACAAAAAGTTACAGGAACTATGATCTGCACTGTGGAAAGACAGCCCACCCATCTATGATGTTTTGTGGTTTTCATCTATAAAATGTAAGCTTATGTCTGTAATAAACAGAAGTATCTGATTCAGCTGTACATGTCTGTGAAAAATAGACGTCTGAATTTTACTTTCTATAGTTGTTCTGGTGGTTACAGCTGAAGAGCAATGGAGAATAATTTCAGTATACCCGAAGGTTATAAGACAGCCAAAACATTGGTGAAGGAAAGAGGAGGGAAAGAGGGTCTGAAGAATGTGGACAGAGTGTTGGAGAAGGCAGGGATGAAGGACTCATTTGTGGTTGGATAAAGGATCATAGATGTGAAGAAGTGGTTGATACATGGATAAAGGTAACTCATGAGGTTGAAACTGAGGGGTGGAGAGGAGAAGTTGTGCAAGGCAGATTGTTGTATACGCAGAAACAGTAATGTGAGCCCCCATCAGAGAGTCCAGGAGTGGACCAGAGGGATGGAAGTGTAACGTCTGTGGAAATCAGAATCCAGAATGGACTGACACTTGTAGGATTTGTGGGGCATGTCAACCCCAGAAACCAGCAGACATTTATCCTGTATTGACTAAAACTAGAATCCTACCTGCTCAGACACCCAAAATAGACACCATGGACACATTCACCCCTATGGCTCCCCAAGTCCCAGGACCGTTAGGACAGTGTGGTTACGTTACTGTGACAGAATACCATACTTGGAGTCCTAAAGACCAATTAGGACTGTTAACTTGACTCCCAGACCCCTGATGAGACCAATGCCCACTGCCAGAATGTTACAGCAGATTCAGGCGACAAACAGAGCCACCTGGGCTGACCTGAAGGACTTGATGTTGTGGAAACTAGGGGAATCACAGTATCAGGTTGTGGACCCTTTCCTGACTGAACATAGAAGGAGGGCTTTTGACAATTTTTCTCTAGAAGACTGGGAGAAAACCTTACCATCAGGGGCAGAGTTTGTCCGAGTTTTCAAGGAATGGGCAAAGGGAAAAGAAGATGAGAGGTCCAGAAATCTCAAAGACGTAATTCAGGGACCTAAAGAGACAGTAGAAACATATGCAGCTGGACTGCCGACCATTTGGACTGACATAGGGTGGGATCAGACTGGACTAATGGGTGAGACAGTACGGTTGTTACCCAATTATAATAAAAAAAACAACTGCCAGAGACTCTTTTAGGGGCTGATGTTTTGCAAGCACTGGGATTCCACATACACTTTGATCCCAATGGCACGAACCGTGTAGATTTTGGGTCTGAGCCTTCAGAATTAACCCTTGTAGACCAGGCTGTTCTTGAGGTGGTACCGGTGGATTTGTAGGCAAAATCAAACACAGACATTGGAAGAGTCCCTGTGTCTCCGGCTATACTGTATTTTAAGCCAGAATGTCAGCCCCTTCAAGTAAAGCAGTACCCTCTCAGTCATGCCCCAGGAGATAGCAGTTGCCAGTCAAATTGATGATTTCCTCCAAGCTGATGTATTGTTAAAAACAGTATCTCCGACTAATACCCCACTGTTCCCAATAAAGAAGAAACCAGTTAAGGGACAACCTGTCAGTTACAGGATGGTTCATGATCTTAGAGAAGTTAACAAGGTGACCGTTTTACATACTAAATAGTGCCAAATCGTCATACTTTACTGTCACAAGTTCTATCCACTGCTACGTGTCTCATAGTGATAGACCTGGCAGATGTCTTTAGTGTCACGATGCATCCTGACTGTCGGTATCTGTTTGCCTTTACATTTAAGGGTAACCAGTATACTTGGACTGTCCTGCCGCAGGGAGCTCAGAACTCCGTGACCATGTACAGACTCTGCAATCTGTTCTTACAGGCTGAGCACCGCCTGGCTCAGTGGTCCTGGTACAATACGTGAATGAAATTTGCTATGAAGAAAATATATCTCTTAATTTTCCTCCATCAGAACGGGTGTAAAAGCCTCAAAACAGAAGCTGCAGTTTTGTAAAAACAAGGTTGAATTTTTAGGACACTGTCTCTCCCATGGAGCTCGCCACCTAACCCCAGAGAGGAAGGAGGCAGTGGAGAAAATACAAGTGCCCAAAGGAGCACAGAGCCTGCGGGTGTTTTTGGGCCTGGTGTCATACTGTTGCCTCTGGATCAGGCATGCCTCCATGCTAATGCAGCCTCTGTATGATTGTCATCTGACCCATTTCACCTGACAGAAGAGGCATTGAATAAGTTTCATACATTGAAGCTGTGTACAAACTCTGCCCCAGCCCTGGGTATTCCAAAATATGACGAGGAATTTCAGTTGTTTTGCTCATAAATGCATTGTCACGGCACGGCACGGCTGTGCTGACTCAGAAACATGGTGACCACCTGCGGCAAGTGGCGTACTTTTCAGCTAGATTTGAACCTGTCGCCAGAGGCGCCCCCTCCTGTGTCAGGGTGGTAGCGGCAGTGCAGGCAATGATAGAAAAAGCCTCTGACATTGTGTTAGACTACCTGGTGATTGTACAAACACCTCATGACATTCAGGGCATCCTGACTGAAGTCCAACCTAAGCATATTTCTATGGCCAGGCACCTTAGACTCCAGTGTGCACTCCTCATGCCCGCTAACATTTCATTCAAATGTTGTACTACTCTGAATGCTGCTACTCTGTTACCGAATACAGATTCAGAAATGGGGAAGGGAGGTGTATCAGAACTTTTAACTGATCTTGTTGAACATGACCCTCATGACTGCGTACAATGAATACTGCAGGAAACGTCTGGTTTTGAACATGTTCATGAAAAACCTCTTTCTAATCCTGATTTTGAGTATTTTGTAGATGGAAGCAGGGTCATGGGAGAGGACGGTCGGTTCCACACTGGATATGCAGTGGTCACACAGCATGAGGTAGGGACAGCTGAACCACTGCCACCTCACATGTCGGCACAAGAGGTGGAGCTGAAGGCACTCACTGAAGCGTGTAAATTGGCCAAGGGGAAAAAGGTGAACATCTACACAGACTCAAGGTATGCTTTTGGTATTGCACATGACTATGCATATAACCATATGGCGGGCTAGAGACTTAACATCATCAGGCCAGCCAATTAAAAATAAAGACTGTACTTGAACTTATGGGCTCTCTGTTATTACCAGAGGAGGTTGGTATCATTAAGGTAAAGGCTCATACAAGATGTACCACGGTGGAAGCAAAAGGCGATGATCGAGCAGATAAGGCGGCCAAACAAGCTGCACTTCAGCCACTAAATGCTGACGCCACCCCGGTGAGAGCCTTGAGACCTGAGGACATTTCAGTAAGTCAGAGAATTTCAGAGAATTTCAGAGAATGCTCGAATAAACCCCTCCTGAGGAAAAAGAACTTTGGGCAAAACAAGGGGCCAAACCTGATGAACATGAATTGGAAAAAAGGACAACATTTGTCTATACCCAGCTATGGCTCAGGAGGCCTACAAGCCCACTTACCTATTAAAAGGTGCCATGGTAAGTGTGGTTAATGCAGGGTGGATTGCTCCCGGATATTCTACACTTGCCGCTCGGTTTGTACAAGGATGTATGGTCTGTGCACTGTACCCCCAGGCCACTTTCCCCGTTCCAGAGACTGCAGATAGACTATATACAACTGCCTAAGGAAAGAGTATATGAGTTTGTCCTTGTGTGTGTTGATCTCGTTTCAGGATGGCCGGAAGCCTTCCCAGTAGCAAAGGTAAATGCAAAAGAACACAGCAAAGAAGCTGGTCAGTGAACTGGTGTGCAGGTATGGTGTCCCTTAAGTTATTGAATCAGACAAGGGTTCCCCAGATTAGGATTGTATTTTCCACAACAGTTGCAAATGAACAATGATAGCCTAACAAGCTACATGCGGGCCCTCACAAAGAGGTTTGAGAACACCCATAAACAAGTGTTTGCTTCCCTTTCAGATCCAGTAGAAGGAACACATAGTCTGCAACCAGGAGACTGGGTGGTGATAAAAAGACATGTGAGGAAAGGCCTGGATCCCAGATTTGATGGTCCTTTCCAAGTCTTGTTGACTACTCATACAGCAGTAAAGGTTGAAGGACATGCTTCTCACTGCAAGAAAGTTCCGACGCCTGAGGATGAGGATCCTCCTGCTGATGGACAAATAGTGTACACTCTTCCACAAATAGGATAAAATATACCTTTTAATCAGATCAATTAAAATCCAAAAATTCAACAAACTAGGTGCTCGACGGCACCAACTGTATTTATAAATAGACACCAATTTGACAAAGTATCAGCCGAGCATCCAACCATGTGTCAAAATAGCAAGGAAAATGAACAATAGAAAAGTGTATAGTGATGTCTAGATATTGGTTGGAGCCAGATAAAATCCCTAATGCTCACATATAACCACCGGTTCCATACACCACAATTCTAATGTCCACCAATTGCCGTTATGCCCTTACAGTAAAAAAGACACAATCATCATGTATGTATTGCTTCCCAACATGCATGTTTTGCCCCTAAAAGAAATGTAGGGGGGCTTATCAGGGGAATAATCATGCAAACAAGATAAACTCCAGCAACTGATAAAAGTGGAGCAAATAGGAGGTCAAAAAGCACGATGGTCATGGATACACGAGACCAAAGTGCTAGTGATAGAGGGCTGATGCGGCCTCTCACTCACCCATACCGGCAGGGCCGGCTCCAGGTTCATGAGGGCCCTTGGGCGATAAAGTCTCAGTGGGCCCCCTTACACAGTGATAACTCTCTGAGTATAGACAATGTAGTAGATGTCACCTGCAGTCCTATGTAACAGCACAGATAACACAGTGATGGCTATCGGAGTACAGATAATGTAGTAGTATTACCTGCAGTCCTATGTAAAAGCTACAGGATGCAGGCCCTCTGGAGGAATGTCTTCTTGTTTTATGTGTAGACTCTGGTAAGGCCTCTTTCACACTAGCGGCAGCCCAGATCCAGCAGGTGAAGGGTGCTGCCGGATCCGGACTGCTGCAGGGACATGTGTGGAGCCGGAACCGCGCTCCAGCCCCACACATGTCACACAGTACATACATACACACACACATATACACAGACAAATACACATACATACTTACATGCTCCCGGCAGGTCTCCAGAGCGCAGGAGGAGTAGGACGGCGCACACATAGGACGATTCCCCACAGCACCCTCTGCTGGGCACCTGGTGGAATCGTCATCTGTGCGCGCCGTCCTGTCCCTCCTGCGCTCTGGAGACCTGCCGGGGAGCATGTAAGTATGTATGTGTATATGTCTGTGTATGTTTATGTCTGTATGTGTGTATTGTATGTATGTGTGCAGGTGACGGATCCGTTCACCATTGTGTCAAACCAAACGGATCTTTCCCCATTGACTTGCATTGGGGGTCATGACGGATCCGTCTTGGTGCGGATGCCCAGAGCATGCTGCGGTTTGCTCTCCGGTCTGAAGACGGAACTGAATGCTTCTAGGAGCCTCCGTTGTCTTCAGTTCAGTTTTGTCCCCATTGACAATGAATGGGGACAAAACTGAAGTGTTTTATTCCGGTATTGAGCCCCTATGACAGAACTCAATACCGGAATTATAAAACGCTAGTGTGAAAGTAGCCTAACACAGTGATGGCTATCTGAGTACAGATAATGTAGTAGTATTACCTGCAGTCCTATGTAAAACCTACAGGATGCAGGCCCTCTGGAGGAATGTCTTCTTGTTTTATGTGTAGACTCTGGCTAAGCGGTCTCTTTTGCAGGCAGAGTTGTGCCAGATAAGGAGGATGCACACTACACACTACCACTCCCAAGAAAATTGAGCTTATAAGTGCCTAACCCAGATATAGCTATGGCTACTGAGAACCGTGGAGGACCAGAAAAATGGAGAGGTGGCTAGACTAAATTGCAGAGCTGCTATCCATGTATAATAATAAGGTGCCTTCTCATTAGCCCCTTTACATGATGATGCCAGCAGGCACCAAGCATGAATTGTGGACAGACCTGTATGAAAGGACAACAAAGGAAGGTACAGGAGATGTGTGACCCGGTAGCAATGCCCTCATGTGCTTTCAGCCAACTGGAAATTGGAGTTTTTGTCACTACAGGTGGGGGTCAAATCATCTTATGTAACAGAGGGTCCTGGGGGGCTTGAAAGCAGCAATGGAGATGGGAGACCGCCCCTTATGAAGTTGATGACAACCTAATCCACATCGACTAGTCTTTGAAATGAAACCTGAAGGCACCTGGCAGTCGGTACAGATGGTCCAGAGACCTTGCACGCGTGATTTGTGTGCCAGAACCTACTGATTCCCCAACAGCAGAAGTAACTGATATGGGTAAAATTCTATGGGTACCACCCAGAGCCATTTGAGGATAAGAAAGGGTCTTCTTTGCTGCTAAGAGAAGTAAAAAATGATTATTTTCAGGTAGAGCATTCACAAGGGCTTATTTTTTGCCTTTCATATTTGAGAGCTATGTGACATACTCTCAGGTTGCCAGGACATAAACCAATGTAGGATGCACAGCAGAAGGCAACTGCCCAATAACCATGGTATATCCTGGGAGGCCGATTCATTCTGGACCGGATGTGAACATGTAGAGTGGTTGCAGTGTGTGCACATGTGTTGTGGAGAGAAGCCGCTGTCCAAGACAGCCAGAATGTGACATCTAGGCCACCAGAGAAAAGTCTGCAGCCTCAGGGGCTGTCTAATGCAAGTGAAACCATGTCCTAGTTGGCAAGACACCAGTAACTTCATGTAAACATCAAACACACAGGATCAGACACAAACACACACACACACACACACACAGAGACAGACATACACAGAGACAGACATACACAGAGACAGACATACACAGAGACAGACACAAACACACACACAGGGACAGACACAGCTAGAACTCACCACACTCCAGCTCCTCTCCGTATGGGGAACACAGCTCTTGGCTCCTCCCCCACTGGTCACATGGGTGATTACATCAGGAAGGTCCTTGAGCCGAGTAGGAAACTCCATCTATTCTGTTCTGAGTCCTGGGGCCGCTCACCCCAGCAGTGCACTGCGCAAAAATTGCCTGCACTGTTGGGGTAAGCTGCCCTAGAATTCAGAACAGCAGTTTAATGAAGACCAGGACACAGCTACAGTGGGCCCCCCCAGGAGCAGTGGGCCCCGGCACTTGCCCGGGTGTGCCGGGTGCTGACGCCGGCCCTGCATACCGGACCGGACAGATGTAGTCACAGCGGTGGAAATGTCAAAGATGTCAGCCTCACTTATGGCTGTCAGCACACTTCCTTTTAAAGGCTGGCCATACTCAAAGCGAGGCTTGGCATTCAGGAAGCAGGAAGCTGATTCAAGTCCCAAACTCCCAGGACGCCACCCGCTTCTGCCCACAAAGCGGTCACGTGATACTGTTGCTAGGTGATGGATTCCTAAGCTAAGTAACAAAGTAAATAGGGAAGCTATGAAACAGCTACACCTAGTAAAACGACATTTTAGGCAGCAAGGTTTGATAAATAAACCAGTTCACTAAAAGGGGGCTTATTCTGAAGTCTAATAGATAAAATGTTAAATAAAAATGATGCAGTTGGAAAAAGCCTTCATGGAGGTAGCACATGCGGCATTAATAGGGTCAGCTCAGGGCCCCTCCTATGTTTTCCACCGCGTGTCCTGGAATACTAACATAATTTTCCCTAATTCAAAACTAATGAAGGATGAAAATAGTAGTTAAAAGGGGTGATATTTTACCAATTTTTGTTGATTTGCGTCCCATGTGCTACCTCCATAAAGGCTCTTTCCAACTGCATCATTTTCATTTAACATTTTATCTATTAGACTTCAGAATAAGCCCCCTTTTAGTGAACTGGTTTATTTATCAAACCTTGCTGCCTAAAATGTTGTTTTACTAGGTGTAGCTGTTTCATAGCTTCCCTATTTACTTTGTTATTTAGCTTAGGAATCCATTACCTAGCAACAGTATCACGTGACCGCTTTGTGGGCGGAAGCGGGTGGCGTCCTGGGAGTTTGGGACTTGAATCAGCTTCCTGCTTCCTGAATGCCAAGCCTCGCTTTGAGTATGGCCAGCCTTTAAAAGGAAGTGTGCTGACAGCCATAAGCGAGGCTGACATCTTTGACATTTCCACCGCTGTGACTACTTCTGTCCGGTGAGTGAGAGGCTGCATCAGCCCTCTATACAGTGGCGTACCTCTAATAGAGGCAGACCACACAGCTGCTATGGGGCCCGTAAGGGAAGAGGGCCCGGCTGTAGAGGAAAGGCCCCACCCCCTTATTACAATTAATACAACCATCGATTCAGAGTCCTTGCCAGGGCCTCTGGCTCCTCCTCCCAGATCCCCTCACTGCTTCTCCTCAGCAGGATGTGCTCGGGCATCCCCCCCTTCCCAGGAAGGGCCCCGATCTTACCATGAGGAAATGCCTCCAGCATCAGTCAGCAGCCTGCACATATGCAGGCTGCACTGCTGAGGAGAGGTCCATTTGTCAGCAGCTACAGCAAAACATGCTGCTGCCATCAGAAGCCTCCGCAGTGCTCCCCTCCCCCACTCTGCTCCTCTGTCCTCACTGCAGCTTCCTCCTCTGCTGTAATGTGATCCAAGTGCAGCAGTCGGGACAGAGGAGGGAGGGAAGAGAGCCTGCTGCACTGCCTGCTGAGGAAAAGATGTCCTCCCATCATTTCTGTTTCCCTGGAGACCTGCACAGAAGTTAAGTGTGTGTCAGTGTAATATGTGTGTTTACATATATGTACATATGCCTGTGTGTAATATAGGTATGTGTAATTGTCTAATGTATGACTGAGTAAATGTATATATGTGTATGTACTATATATACATTATATATGATTGATGTGTATGTATTTTGTGTGTAATACATGTATGCTTGTGTAATGTATATGTGTGTGTGTATATATATACACACACACTTGTAGAGTTAATGCACTATGACTCTGACTGTTAAAGTGGTTGTCTGGGTTCAGAGCTGAACCTGGACATGCCGCCTTCTTCCCCCACTCAGCCCCTCTGAATTGCGCAGGGCAAGGGCTTTTTCTGAAGATCCGTTGACGTCACCGGATCTCCAGGAAAATTCTCCAGATCCAGCGCAGGGCAAGGGAGAGGGGCTGAGTGGGGGAACTTGGGGATATGTCCAGGTTTAGCTCTGAATCCAGACAACCAGGGGCGGACTGGGAACTTAAAGTGGCCCTGGAAAAAATACTAAAAGCGGCCCCGGGTCCAAACTGATGGAAGGCAGGGCCAGCAATACTATATTGTGGCACATTATACCACCCCTGCAGAGCCAAATACCACAGTCCATCATAAAATACTGCCAGCAGCACAAAATACATCCCCAAAAACTTCTACTGGCCAGCTATGAGGAGGGCCCAGGAGGCCCCCTGGGCATCGGCCCACCGGGAAAATTCCCTGTAAGGTCTATGGCCAATCCGCCCCTGCAGACAATACCTTTAAATTTGCTAAATCCATATATACACATAATGTGTGTGTGTCTGAGATTGTGTCTCGTGCTGTTAGTCTGTGATCACTTCTTTTGGGCTTCTGTATTTCAGATGTTACTTAAACAGGACAAAAGAAAGTCATCTGATTGTGCTTTGATGCCATATTAGTCTTCATTCACACCTCTGATGATCAGTATCTGGTAGAGAACATCCTGCCAGAGTTCACCAGAGCCACCATTGCTGGATTCTGCTTTTCACCAGGCCAAAACCTTGCTGGAAAGCGCCTGGATCCCATTATAGTCTATGGCAGGGAAGCTGAACCTGCGGCCCTCTAGCTGTTGCAATACTAGAACTCCCAGCATGCCCTAATAGCGGTAGGGTTGTCAAGGCATGCTGGGAGTTGTAGTTTTGCAACAGTTGGAGGGGGCAGGTTGGGCATCCCTGCTCTAGGGGGACCAGCGGTGAACAGTAGAATCTAGCAATGCTGCATCCAGTGAACTCTGGCAGCACGTTCTGTCGGAACAACATGCCGGCTATATTAACCTGAGATATGAATGAAGCCTTAGGCCGCATTCACATCACCGTTTAGTTTTCTATTCTTCTGATCCATCAGAAAAAGAAATAAATAAACAAATCACAGATCCTGTATTTTAACCCCTTCCCGACCAGCGGCGTACATGTACGGTGCTGCGGGAAGTGACTTCCCGACCAGCGCCGTAGTGCTACGACACGCTGATCGGGCGGGTGCAGGAGCGGCGCCCGCCCGATCAGCGGCGGGGGTCCGGCTGTGCCCAGTAGCCGGACCCCTGCTGTATGCACCGGCATCGGTGAAAACACCGATGCCGGTGCATTAACCCTTCATGTGCCACAGTCAACGCTGACCGTGGCACATGCGACGCGGGCGGTGGGAAGGGGTGTCCATCGGGTCCCCGTGCTGCTGTGACGGGGACCCGATGGCTTAGATAGTAGCCGGCTGCTATCTACGGAAGCCTGTGAGATCCAACCCCCTGGATCTCACAGGCAGAAGCCTGTAAGTGTATTACATTGAGTAATACACTTACAGCCAATGCATTACAATACAGAAGTATTGTAATGCATTGTAAAGGGGATCAGACCCCCAAAAGCTAAAAAAGTGTAAAGAAAAGAAAGTGAAAAGAAAGTGGAAAAAAAGTGAAAAAAATAAAGTTAAAGCGTCCTTTTCACAAAATAATATTTAAAAAATAGTGAAAAAAATAAAAATAGACATATTAGGTATCGCCGCGTCCGTATCAACCGGCTCAATAAAAATATCACATGATCCACCCCACCAGGTGAATGCAGTAAAAACAAAACTAAAAAACAAAACAAAAAAAAAAACAGTGACAAAACAGCCTTTTCTTGGTCACCTTCCCTTTCAAAATGTGTAATAGCAGGCGATCAAAAAAGCGTACGTACCCCAAAATGGTACCAAACAGTCATCTTGTCCCGCAAAAAATGAGACCCTACCTAAGACAATCACCAGAAAAATAAAAAAAATATGGCTCTTAGAAAATGGCAACAGAAAAAAATATTTTATTTTGTTCAAAAATGCATCTAATGTGTAAAACTTTCCAAAAATAAAAATGTTAGACATATTGGGTATCGCCGCGTCTGTAACAACCTGCTCTATAAAAATATTACATGAGATGGCCCCCCAGGTGAATGCTGTAAAAAATTATTTTTTTTTTAAACTATGCCATAACAGCCATTTTTTTTCACCTTGACTCACAAAAAGTGTAATAGAAGGCGACCAAAAAGGCAATTTACCCCAAAATGGTACCAATCAAACCGTCACCTCATCCTGCAAAAATGAGTCCCCACATAAGACATAACAATAAACAAGACCTAGCCTGAGGGCCCAGAATCCATTTACAACAGATAAATAGCAAATAGCCTAGGCTATAATGATCCCTTTGGGGCCTGAGTTTGTAAAATTTAACTTTTAATTAGCGCCTTTTAAAAAACAGGAAATAAATGTGTAAGGTGCCCAAAATACAGTGTCTTTAAAAACACATGTAGCATCCAGGAATGGTCAGGTAGAGTGATATCATTAGTTATAGAGTATTGACTAACACTGAAAAGATGTGTATTTTTTATATGTGTGGTAGGCTCCAAACTGCAATAAGTGGTGTCATAAATTGCAGCTACTGTATCATTTCACCAGGTGGACATTTGACTTCATGCCCATCTTTGCATCTGTAGGTACTACCACTAGTGAAGATAAACAGTAGCCGCTATATCCGTCAGGACATCCACGGCACACTACAAGCAGCTTGTAGAATGCCCTGCTGTCTCAGTATCAAGCAGGCAATCTGATTTCTTCTGGTGTGGCTACTATGAGGGACCTATATTAGGGTCCCTACATGCACACTTTCACCGTTCATGGGTGAGGGAGGGGAGGGATTGGGGTAGAAGGTGGGAGGTACCAGGGATGGGTAGTCAGAGGGGCTTGGGAAGGACCATAGGGGCTTAATTCAGATTCCTGCTATGGGCCCAATTAATTCTATGTACGCCCCTGCCTCTATAACTAGCACTTTGGTCTCGTGTATCCATGACCATCGTGCTTTTTGACCTCCTATTTGCTCCACTTTTATCAGTTGCTGGAGTTTATCTTGTTTTCTATCACCCACCTATTGTCATATACTTTGTCAAATTGGTGTCTATTTATAAATACAGTTGGTGCCGTCGAGCACCTAGTTTGTTGAATTTTTGGATTTTAATTGATCTGATTAAAAGGTATATTTTATCCTATTTGTGGAAAAGAGTGTACACTATTTGTTTATTATATTCGTACTTTAGTGTAATTAGCAACAGCAATTACCTTTGACCTATTGCTTCTAGTTAATAATCCTCCTGCTGATGGCCCTAATCCTGGGAACAACGGCCCTGTACCAACACAACTGAAGGATAGTGTTGAGCGAGCACCTCTGTGCTCGTATGCTCGGGTGCTCTGGCTGAGCACTAGGGGTTGCTCGAGTGCTCGGCCGAGCACCCGATCATAATGTTAGTCAATGGGACTAAACTAGGCACCCCCCGCTCGGAAGAGGGGAGGGTGTCTGGTTAATAGAAAAAGGTCAGAATTGCGACTTCTCCTCTTTTACTCCTTTCACTCGTAAAAGTATGCTAATTAACTGAATTTGTACGCATTAGCGCACAATGCATATGCATTAGCATACAAATGCGTATGCATTAGCGTACAAATGCGTACACATTACCAAACAAATACATACGCATTAGCATACAAATTCATATGCATTAGCGTACAAATCAATATTACAGTGTGGAGAAGAGACTGGAGCATTGCGCTCGAGTACACTCGGTGTTCGGCCGAACACCGAGTGGACCCGAGCTTAGGCATGCTCGGCCAAACAGCGAGTTTGGACGAGCATGCTCGCTCAACACTACTGAAGGATGATTGGGACAATGCACTTATCGACACCACCAGGTGCTGTTTAGAGGACTCAATGACACTGACAGTAAAAATTAAGGACTGTTGGATCTGTACTCACAGTCCGGTGAATTCAAGAACTGTGCCTTATCTGGGAATCCCTTTGACTTTTAAAGAACTTGTTCATATGTATTGTGGGCAGTTTGTCTCACAAAGTAGACCAGGGCCTGATGATCAAAAGTATAATAGTAGTATATGCTGTGATGAAGCTTATGTTTATGTGCACCAAAAGGTTCTGTACCAAAAGGAGAAACTACCAGAATTATCGAGAGGTCTTGGGAAATGCATCGATACCTGGGAGGGAACCTGGCCTCCGACTGGCAGGTGGGCCTATCCCAACTGAAGTACCTCTGGGTTAGTTCCAAGATATCTCAAAATGGGGGAATTGGGAGAGATAAGAATCCATTTTGTATCAGGACTCCATCTTATGAACCTAGGATGAATTCTTCAAAAAGAAACAGTAGGTTTGTCTTACTGTATGTTTGCTGGTAACTTGCTTTACAGGAAATAGCAGTAAGTAGTAAAGTAAATATATAAGTATAATGCTCCAGGCACAATGCGAGGGTAACCACTTCCTCTGTAAAAGATCAAAAACAAGTTTCACTTCACTGTCAGCATCCTCTTGAAGCAGACACGTCTGTCTGTGGTCAGGAAGAGCAGGGGATGGAAACAAATGTGTGTTTTTTTTAATCAAAAGTTTAGTAAATGTCATGTTCGCAAAACGTTACAGGAACTATGATCTGAACAGTGGAAAGACCGCCTGCCCATCTATGATGTTTTGTGGTTTTCATCTATAAAATGTGAACTTATGTCTGTAATAAACAGGAGTGTCTGATTCAGCTGTACATGTCTGTGTCAACTCCCTGAGCGCTCATAAATATCATCAATTTGGGACCCCGACAATCATAGAGAAGGGGGTTTTGCCCCAACACAGCCACTTGCACTTTTCGAGATCCTCCTGCCGGGACAGCAGGGTTAAGGACTTCTGGCTGCAGTGGTGGAGGCAAGGTTGCACCCAGGGAAGAAGCCCCAGCTCCCCTGCCTGCTGCTGGCTTCATCTCCCACGGTAGTTGGTACTGGTGGATCACCGTGGATTGGAATGTAAATGATGACGTTGTCAGCTGGTCCAGCTGAAAGGACTGTGATGGTGGTGGTGGTGGCAGGTATCAGAGGCTCCGGCTGTGGCTTCTCCCTGAAGATAGTAGGGTAACCCCGGTAGCGAAGGGGCTTTTCAGGGATGCCATGGGGGTGTACTCCACCTGATCCCCCACCTACAGGCTGTGATGGGGTTGGGGCAGGCACGGCCGTTTAACTGACCTGCGGCCCACAAAGTACTTCTTGCCGTCCTCGTCCTCCGCCAGGAAGCCAGAGCCTCGCTCCACAGAAAACCACAGGACAGTTCCCTTTCTGAGCTCCAAATTAGGATCTCTCGGCCTAGGATGTCCCAGTATTTGGATCACCCAGTCCTCCACGGCATTCTTGTAGTCCCAGAGGGTCTTCGCCTGGGTCGTCACGGATGCTGGCACAATCGGGTTCTGCCTTATGGAAGGTGTTGTTGATCTCCTCCTGGGTGCAGAAGTGGACGCTCCAGCCGCACCAGCCACAGCAGCCGCACCAGCTGCCTCACGACGAACCATCTCATGATGCGCAGCAACCTCAGCAGGTTGAGTTGAGTTCACAGTGTGACACCCTGATGTCTGGAGCAGGCGGTGGTTCTGGGAACTCGTTCCCAAAGACCATCTGGTTCCAGTTCGGACGCAGCTCGTTAGCCATGCTTGCTGTACTGATAAGTGTTCAGCGCTGGTCTAAACTGGTTCAGAGGAGGGTGGAGTACTGAGGGAGGAGTCTTCACTCCCTATACGTGCAAATAGTTAGATCCCGATGGGCCAGGCTGGTTTTTTCCAGTGTGTACAAGGATTTCCAGCGCTATTAAAAAAAACAGTGCCACAATTACTGTACACACGTATATACTCAGACATTGCACATATACTTTATATATTACACAAGCATACTTATCATATGTAGTATACAGGTATTGCTAACACATACATTACACACTAACCTTTTTTGCAGGCTAACTTAGCAGGGCAGAGAGACTCAGTAAATGGAAGGCAGCTATTTACATGGCAGGAGACCTCCCCTCAGTCTCCTCCAGTGCAGAGTAAGGAGCTTTTCCTATATACCTCACTTCGCAAATATCAATTCACACAACTGAGGAAGAAAGAGAAGCATAGGAGTGCAGGGAGGGAGGTGGGAGTGGTAACATTTTAAGAAGCAGAAAGATTTTCAAGGAAGCAGCTAGCAACTGTGAAGGGCCTCTAAATCAAAAGGGAAAGCCGCATGCCTTTCCCTGTGATTTAGTGGCTACTCTAGGTTATGGAGCTATGAGGTGGAGGAGCCAGCGGCCAAGGAGGAGCCATGTGATGCCCTTTAAACTTAGTACTGCTGCCTATGTGTATCTCACATTTTCTGGTTGCCCATGACACCATATACTGAAGAACCAGTCTAGAATGTGTCACTCCTCAGTAGTGCTATATGCAGCACATCCAGGGCTGGTAAACTGTCTTAATAGTGTAACATTAAAACTGTGTACTCCAGCGCTGACCCTCTTTTCCCAATAGGTGCTGCTGCCTGATGCCAGAGTTTCAATTTGCCTCATGAACGGTGCACCCATGTACAGTAAGAAGCAAGACCTCTTATTTGAAGATGCTTCTGTTTCTTTGCTCTTAACCTTTTCCATTAGTTACAGAAGAAAGGGACCACATTTGTGTTAGTAAAATACTGTATGAGAGATCTAAATATGGCTTATTCTATTGTCTATCCAACTTGAGAGAGTAGATTATGAGACCATGTGCTGTTTTTCTCACATTCAGTTGTATCTTGTAGTGTTTTCATGCACCAGAAATTGCTTGATGACATAGTCAATGAATTTATGGAGACCAGGCATAATTGAGTATTTGTGTCTCACTCAATACATAGGAACACTCTTTATTGTATTGATTTTGCATTTGCCTCATTAGAAAATATTCCCTGCCCTAGTAATGATATATCTGACTCCTCTTCCTTAAAATTTAGAACTCAAGGTACCTACTGGTGGATCACATCCAAGATTGAGGGCACACATCGCTTATGGAGATGATGAAAATGAACTTGTGTGTTGGGGTCGAGCACCTATATGGCAGCCACTGACTTCCCAGGGAGTTGCTCCAGCCACACAGCTATCCCTGTGCTTTGAGTCCCTATGAGAAAGGTGCATTACAAATGGCTTATTGAATGGACTCCATCGCTCAGCTTGCATCGGGGCTGCTTAATAGTAATTTTAAGTAATTGGCCCAGAATTTTCATCACAGTTTCTGTCACCAGTTTATGTTGCTCTCACACTGAGCAGCATAAAACTGCTGAAAGTTTCCATTTAAGGCTTTATAATGATATATGAGAATAAAAGTGAAATGTGAAATCTATGGCATACTATGATGAACTATTATATATATATTATATACAGCTGTATGCGACAGTTAAGGATCTAGCCTTGAAACAGGTGAAAAAATACATTTTACATTTTTATTATAATTGGCTTCCAACTCTTCTTGCCTGCAATCTAGGCTAAAATGGTTCATATTCAGAAATTGTCAATTCAGCTGCCTTCATTTTATTTGGACTCACAAAAAGATATGTTGGTCCCATGTTCATATGTTCCTCTATTGCTGAGAAAAATGTTTTTTTAATATATGCAAATGAGCCTCTAGGAGCAATGGGGGGGTTGCGTTACTCCTAGAGGCTCTGTTATCTCTCCAACTCCCTTGCCATCTCCACTTTGCTTGACAGGGCCAAGCAGTGAAAACGTCATCATGCCTTGCCCTGTCAATCAAAGTGGAGCATCTAGGCGTAATAGCAATGCCCCTATAGTTCCTAGAAGTTCATTTGCATATATAAAAAGATAATTTTTCTCAGTAATGCGGGCACATATGAACATGGGACAACACAAATGCCTACAGCTACCAAGCACACATGCCAGTTTCATAGGTGCAAATCTACTGACAGATGCCCTTTAATTTTGATAATCTAACTTCATTGCAAAGAAATCTCTTGACCAGGTTTAGTTCAGCAATATTTCAAATTCTGGTGCTGTTTCAGACTCTGTCAAGTATGCAGATTTGCATTTTTTCTGGTTGTTTCCATTTCTTCTGAATAATGATGTTTGTTCAATTTTCTGGTGAGTTATTCTAGCGTTAGATGTGAAATGTTCGATGAATAGATAAACTAAGTAAATGCAAACCAGTTCACTGGAGGATAAAAGGCAATTTCAGAAATAATTTCACTATCACATAGACCTTTTATAAACTACTTTGTAACATTAATTTAGATTGTAATCAGAACATTTATCTATAACATTTGAAAGTTCCAGTAAGTGGAACAGTTTGTCAACACATCTTAGATGCTTGAACACTGAAACCATTTTAGAAAGAAAATGCAATTAAATGAAAATTAAGAAAATGAACAAAAATGCTTATTTAGAAACTCCTCATATGAATTATGAATACAAGTCAACATCAATCTAAACAGCTGTAGTAGACAGAGTTTTTTCTTGTGCTAAAACAATTGGGCTCCATGTGACAGATCATGGTGATGCAGCAATTGTACGGTGTTGTCTGAATACCCAATTTCTGAAATGGGGCTCCAATGTATAGTAACTAGAGATGAGCGAACATGCTCGTCCGAGCTTGGTGCTCGTTCGAGCATTAGGGTACTCGTAACTGCTCGATGCTCGGACGAGTATCTCGCCATGCTCGAGGAAATGGCAACTTCCGCATCGTGCTTTTTTGGCGCCTAAAAACACAGCCAATCACAAGCCAGGAGACTCTACAGTACACCCAGCATCATGTGGGGCCCTTACATGTCGATAGCAGGGGTTGGCTGGCCTGATCAGGTGACCCTGGAATATACTACCGACTGGCCGCGGCGCTCGGCTCAGATGTCGTTAGGGATAGAGCTACTGCCTTTCAGGGATAGTGTTAGGGCCTGCATTTAGTTGTCTGTTAGGCAGGAATCACCCACAAAGAACCAAACAGCCCTTCTAAGGGCTAGAAGACATTTTATTTATTTTTTTTTGTCACTTGGCTGGCTGGCACTAGTAGTGCAGCTATCGCCATATCTAACCCTGTTTTTTTTTTTTTGTTCTATCTCAGTGATACAAATCCATTGCACACAGCACTGTGGAACCATTCTGTGTGTCACAGTTCAGCACTGACTCACTCCAATCCATATATACTGTCCAGGTGACACTTTCTGTACGTCACACAATACAACCAAGTCATTTGCTACCAATATCATCTACCGCTTGATCCAGAAAATTCTCTGTGTGACATTTGTCTGGGTCACAGACTAAATAACCACCGTTAACAGGGTGTCAGTCAGTTCTACCATATTTCCTGCATGTCACGTTCCCAAAAAAACAAAATATAAAAAAAAAAATTATTATTTCAGTTGTTTTAGCTCAGTGATACAAATCCATTTTACTCAGCTGCGTGTAACCTTTCTGTGTGTCACAGTTCAACACATTCGCTCCAATCCGTATATACTGTCCAGGTTACACTTTCTGTACGTCACACAATACAACCAAGTCATTTGCTACCAATATCATCTACCGCTTGATCCAGAAAACTCTCTGTGCGACATTTCTCTGGGTCGCAGAATAAATAGCCACCGTTAACAGGGTGTCAGTCAGTCCTACCATAGTTCCTGCACGTTACGTTCCCAAAAAAACAAAATTGTAAAAAAATATAAAAAAACAAATATAAAAAAATATATATTTTTTCAGTTGTTTTAGCTCAGTGATACAAATCCATTTTACTCAGCTTTGTGTAACCTTTCTGTGTGTCACAGTTCAACACATTCGCTCCCATCCGTATATACTGTCCAGGTGACACTTTCTGTACGTCACACAATACAACCAAGTCATTTGCTACCAATATCATCTACCGCTTGATCCAGAAAATTCTCTGTGTGACATTTGTCTGGGTCACAGACTAAATAGCCACCGTTAAGAGGGTGTCAGTCAGTTCTACCATATTCCTGCACGTCACGTTCCCAAAAAAAACAAAATATAAAAAAAATAATTATTATTTCAGTTGTTTTAGCTCAGTGATACAAATCCATTTTACTCAGCTTGTGTAACCTTTCTGTGTGTCACAGTTCAGCACATTCGCTCCCATCCGTATATACTGTCCAGGTGACACTTTCTGTACGTCACACAATACAACCAAGTCATTTGCTACCAATATCATCTACCGCTTGATCCAGAAAACTCTCTGTGCGACATTTCTCTGGGTCGCAGACTAAATAGCCACCGTTAACAGGGTGTCAGTCAGTCCTACCATAGTTCCTGCATGTTACGTTCCCAAAAAAACAAAATTGTAAAAAAAATATAAAAAAACAAATATAAAAAAAAATATTTTTCAGTTGTTTTAGCTCAGTGATACAAATCCATTTTACTCAGCTGCGTGTAACCTTTCTGTGTGTCACAGTTCAGCACATTCGCTCCCATCCATATATACTGTCCAGGTGACACTTTCTGTACGTCACACAATACAACCAAGTCATTTGCTACCAATATCATCTACCGCTTGATCCAGAAAACTCTCTGTGCGACATTTCTCTGGGTCGCAGACTAAATAGCCACCGTTAACAGGGTGTCAGTCAGTCCTACCATAGTTCCTGCACGTTACGTTCCCAAAAAAAAAATTGTAAAAAAAATATAAAAAAACAAATATAAAAAAAAAAATATTTTTTCAGTTGTTTTGGCTCAGTGATACAAATCCATTTTACTCAGCTGCGTGTAACCTTTCTGTGTGTCAAAGTTCAGCACATTCACTCCCATCCGTATATACTGTACAGGTGACACTTTCTGTACGTCACACAATACAACCAAGTCATTTGCTACCGATATCATCTACCGCTTGATCCAGAAAACTCTCTGTGCGACATTTCTCTGGGTCGCAGACTAAATAGCCACCGTTAACAGGGTGTTAGTCAGTCCTACCATAGTTCCTGCACGTTACGTTCCCAAAAAAACAAAATTGTAAAAAAAATATAAAAAAACAAATATAAAAAAAATATATTTTTTCAGTTGTTTTAGCTCAGTGATACAAATCCATTTTACTCAGCTTTGTGTAACCTTTCTGTGTGTCACAGTTCAACACATTCGCTCCCATCCGTATATACTGTCCAGGTGACACTTTCTGTACGTCACACAATACAACCAAGTCATTTGCTACCAATATCATATACCGCTTGATCCAGAAAATTCTCTGTGTGACATTTCTCTGGGTCACAGACTAAATAGCCACCGTTAAGAGGGTGTCAGTCAGTTCTACCATATTTCCTGCACGTCACGTTCCCAAAAAAACAAAATATAAAAAAAAAAAATTATTATTTCAGTTGTTTTAGCTCAGTGATACAAATCCATTTTACTCAGCTGTGTGTAACCTTTCTGTGTGTCACAGTTCAGCACACTCGCTCCCATCCGTATATACTGTCCAGGTGACACTTTCTGTACGTCACACAATACAACCAAGTCATTTGCTACCAATATCATCTACCGCTTGATCCAGAAAACTCTCTGTGCGACATTTCTCTGGGTCGCAGACTAAATAGCCACCGTTAACAGGGTGTCAGTCAGTCCTACCATAGTTCCTGCACGTCACGTTCCCAAAAAAACAAAATATAAAAAAAAAAAATTATTATTTCAGTTGTTTTAGCTCAGTGATACAAATCCATTTTACTCAGCTTTGTGTAACCTTTCTGTGTGTCACAGTTCAGCACATTCGCTCCCATCCGTATATACTGTCCAGGTGACACTTTCTGTACGTCACACAATACAACCAAGTCATTTGCTACCAATATCATCTACCGCTTGATCCAGAAAACTCTCTGTGCGACATTTCTCTGGGTCGCAGACTAAATAGCCACCGTTAACAGGGTGTCAGTCAGTTCTACCATATTTCCTGCACGTCACGTTCCCAAAAAAACAAAATATAAAAAAAAAAAAATATTATTTCAGTTGTTTTAGCTCAGTGATACAAATCCATTTTACTCAGCTGTGTGTAACCTTTCTGTGTGTCACAGTTCAGCACACTCGCTCCCATCCGTATATACTGTCCAGGTGACACTTTCTGTACGTCACACAATACAACCAAGTCATTTGCTACCGATATCATCTACCGCTTGATCCAGAAAACTCTCTGTGCGACATTTCTCTGGGTCGCAGACTAAATAGCCACCATTAACAGGGTGTCAGTCAGTTCTACCATATTTCCTGCACGTCACGTTCCCAAAAAAACAAAATATAAAAAAAAAAATTATTATTTCAGTTGTTTTAGCTCAGTGATACAAATCTATTTTACTCAGCTTTGTGTAACCTTTCTGTGTGTCACAGTTCAGCACATTCGCTCCCATCCGTATATACTGTCCAGGTGACACTTTCTGTACGTCACACAATACAACCAAGTCATTTGCTACCAATATCATCTACCGCTTGATCCAGAAAACTTCTCTGTGCGACATTTCTCTGGGTCGCAGACTAAATAGCCACCGTTAACAGGGTGTCAGTCAGTCCTACCATAGTTCCTGCACGTTACGTTCCCAAAAAAACAAAATTGTAAAAAAAATATAAAAAAACAAATATAAAAAAATATATATTTTTCAGTTGTTTTAGCTCAGTGATACAAATCCATTTTACTCAGCTGCGTGTAACCTTTCTGTGTGTCACAGTTCAGCACATTCGCTCCCATCCGTATATACTGTCCAGGTGACACTTTCTGTACGTCACACAATACAACCAAGTCATTTGCTACCAATATCATCTACCGCTTGATCCAGAAAACTCTCTGTGCGACATTTGTCTGGGTCGCAGACTAAATAGCCACCGTTAACAGGGTGTCAGTCAGTTCTACCATAGTTCCTGCACGTCACGTTCCCAAAAAAACAAAATATAAAAAAAAAAAAATATTATTTCAGTTGTTTTAGCTCAGTGATACAAATCCATTTT